>WNWU01000044.1:6189555-6222497 GCA_012654045.1 Ptyas mucosa
AAGGAAGGAAGGAAGGAAGGAAGGAAGGAAGGAAGGAAGGAAGGAAGGAAGGAAGAAATGCTTGTCTTGTGACATTATCTCCCTCTGTCCATGAATACAAATGCTATTTTTCCTTCTCTCTCAGTAATTGCGTACATATGGCAGAAGTTGGATCATCCAGTAAATCCCTCGAAACACACTTTCTAGGACCTAGAAAATCAGTGGGACAGCTTATCTCCAAAAGTTGCAGGTGCTCCATTCACTCCTTTCATCCTTTTAAGAAGAGATTGGACAGCCATTTGTCCGTAATGGGACAGGGTCTCCCGCATGAGCAGGGGGTTGACTAGAAGACCTCCAGGGTCCCTTCCAACTCTGTTACTCTGCATTCTGTGTTCTATAGACTCTACTATCCCCCTTTTTTCCCCCTAACCCTTTGGAAAGATGCTACTTCAAACCTACGAATCTGAGCGACCGGAGAGCAGATCCGAGTTCCCAAACGCCTCTCCTGTCCTTGTAAAATCGGCCCTTTTATTAGAGGGTGAGATGTTCCTCTGAAAGGAAGGACCCTCCTTAGTGATCAATTTCCACAGGGGGGGGAGGTGGGGGAGGGGAACCAGAATGGGTTTCCTGTTAGACCGATTGTTGGTGTTTTCCCCCGGGACGCACATCTGAGTACTTTGTCATGGTCTTCTACCCCACCCAATGTAACACTGATGGATTTCATCTTGAATGGGTATTGGGTTTTAGTTAAACATGACAAGGTGGGGGGGGGGGGGGGAGAGATTTATAGCCAGGGGCCAGAGAAGTGGTTTTTGAAAAGGGTTTTGCTAAATGCTTCAGTGCACAACTGTGTGTGTGCCCGACAGCTCCCTCCGCAGTCGAGAAGCGCAGCTGGCTCCGTAGGCAGTCTACCACCTCTCCTTGAAAAGCCGAGGGTTAATAATGATATAAGGTTTCTTTCTCTGGCGTTTCAAAGTAAACAGGACTGAAGGAGCGGGCTCGTTTGGGGAACGCGGTGCTAATGAGGACAAATGATATTCTAATCAGGTTTCTCCATTATTAATTCACTGTTATCCCTCACGATTGGCCTCCTCTCGCGGCCTGCTCAACCCTCTCCCCCCCCCCTTTCCCCTCCCTCCCTCCTCCCCCAATTTCTTTGTGCCCAGTTGAAACTTGCAAAAGAAATACAGGGGAGAAGGGGGTCTCCACCGCCCCCCTCTCCCCAAATACCCCTTGACACTTGTTATTCACATTAAAGAGTCTTTCTTCCACTTAGTGGGGGTGTAGGTGTTAAACAGTTTAAATTCCACCCTCTTTCACGATTGTATAAATGGAATAAAAGTACAACAAGGAGCCGGAGGAAGAATGCAGGAGGATGGGGAGGGGGGGGGGCATGGAATCTCAATAATTTAATCACATTATGCAGCTTCTCTTCCTTTGACAGCCCCGGTGTTTCAGTTATTTGTGTGGGAAATCCAATCCCAGCTTCTCGATTGATGAGTCCATAGGATAACTAAATAATAGTTTTCAAAAAACAGCCTATAAATTAAGGGCTTTCCATCTTACCCAGACCAGAGGTGTTTTGTTTTTTTTCCAATTGTTTGTTTCTATTTCTTCCCCAGAGATTGCTGCATTATTTATCAGATTAATAAACAACAGTTTTCCCTTAGCGTATTTATTTATTGAAGACATGTATTCATTGCCTGCAATGGGGATTGAAAGAAACTTACAAAAAATAATAATAATAATGGAAAGTGTGTGGGGTTTTTTTTTCTCCTTCTTATATCATGTTGCAAGGAAGAAAAGACAAATGTACAAGCCAGAGCAATAAAAATGCAAACTTAAAAAACAACAACAATTTATTGTTGTTAGAATTAGAGAAACAGAATGGATAAAAATCAAATTATAATTAAACGACATAAGCTAATCATGACCACTACATTTGAACCCATTTCCCACCAAAAAAAAAAACACCGGGAGCCACAAAACCCTTCCCGTGCCTGACTATTTCTTGAGCGGCCACAAAACTAGCATATGTAGTTGAATTAAACATTCTGTTTTCTTCTGAAACTTTTCTTTTCTTGGATTTATCTATGGTTGGCCCACTGGGGGTTGAAAAGCTCAGTAAATTGCATGCCAGCGGATGTCGCACACTGACAGTTGTGATGCATATTTTGAGTGACGGAGCCGCAGCAGAGTGGGTGAAAGAGCCATATGTGGCTTCAGAGCCGCAGGTCGCTGACCCCTGCTCTAAACACAAAGAGAAGAGAGGGATCTTGGAGTCCTAGTGGACAATCATTTAAATATGAGCCAGCAGTGTGCTGCAGCTGCCAAAAAAGCCAACACAGTTCTAGGCTGCATAAGCAGAGGGATAGAATCAAGATCACATGCTAATAATGAGCGTTAATACCACTTTATAATGCTTTGATAAGGCCACACTTGGAATCCTGCATCCAATTTTGGTCACCACGATGTAGAAAAGATGTTGAGACTCTAGTAAGAGTGCAGAGAAGAGCAACAAGGATGATTAGGGGACTGGAGGCTAAAACATATAAAGAACAGTTGCTGGAACTGGGTATGTCTAGTTTGGTGTGTTTGGTTTTAAAAAGTAAAATACTCAATAAAAATTATTTTTTAAAAAAGAAAAGAAGGACTAGGGGTGACATGATAGGAGAGTTCCCAATATCTCAGGGGCTGCCACAAAGAAGAGAGAGTCAAAGTATTCTCCAAAGCACCTGAGGGTAGAACAAGAAGCAATGGGTAGAGACTAATCAAGGAGAGAAGCAACCTGCAATTAAGGAGAAGTTTCCTGACAGAACAATTAACCAGTGGAACAACTTGCCTCCAGAAGTTGTAAATGCTCCAACACTGGAAAAAAGAGACTGGATAACCATTTGTCTGAAATGCTATAGGGTTTCAAGCTTAAGCACCATCCCAATTGGAGATGCCTCCCAGTTCCATCGGTCCAGGTGCAGGGCAAGATGTCCTTGACTCTCTGAGAAAGGAATGTTATTATGACTATATATCACCCCTGCTCCATGCAATCCCCTCTCCCACAGCAGTAAATGTGGCAGGCCTGAAGGCCCAGTGCAAAAGATGGCTTCCAGGCCTGACACTTTTTATATTTAATCCTTCAGAAAATGGATACGTCCAACTTTTTGGCAGCAATCTTATGGTAGAATTTTAACAGGCAATCCAGTCTTGGGAAATTCTTCCTGAGCATTCTTCACTGACAGGGAACGGTATCATTCCATTTATTTATTTTATTTATTTATTTATTTATTTATTTATTTATTTATTTATTTATTTAAACTTTTATACTGCCCTTCTCCTTTCAGACTCAGGGCGGTGAACAGCCATAATAAAACAATTATACAAAAAAGTTAAAACTAATTATTTAAAATAAATTATATAAAATTTGATTAAAAATAGATTAAATAGATTAGATTAAAATATAGATTAAAATATAGATTAAAATATTCCAATTTAAAATCAATGTCGAATTTTAAAACCAAATAAAATCAGGCCAGCCCGGCTAATTGAAAAAGGTGTGTTTTCAGGGCCCGACGAAAAGTACGGAGGTCTGGGATCACTCGTATCTCTGGGGGTAGATCGTTCCAGAGGGTAGGTGCCACCACAGAGAAGGCTCTCTCCCTGGGGGTCGCCAGCCGGCATTGTCTGGCTGACGGCACCCTGAGGAGGCCCTCTCTGTGGGAGCGAACTGGCTGGTGGGAGGCAATTGGTGGCAGAAGGCGGTCCCGTAAATACCCCGGCCCTAAGCCATGGAGCGCTTTAAAGGTGATCACCAACACCTTGAAGCGCACCCGGAAGTCCACCGGGAGCCAATGTAGCTCACGCAGGAGAGGCGTCACATGGGAGCGCCCCGTCGCTCCCATAATCCCCCGCGCGGCTGCATTCTGCACCAGTTGGAGCCTCCGGGTGTACCCCAAGGGGAGCCCCATGTAGAGAGCGTTACAATAGTCCAGACAAGTAGTGACGAGAGCCTGAGTGACCGTGCGTAAGGAGTCCTGATCAAGAAAGGGAACGCAACTGGCGTATCAGGCGAACCTGATAGAAAGCCCCCCTGGCCACGGCCGTCATATGCTCTTTTAAAGACAACCGTGAGTCCAGGAGGACGCCCAAGTTGCGAGCCCTTTCCATGGGGGCCAATGATTCGCCCCCAATAACCAGCGATGGCACCAGCTGGCTATACCGGGACGCCGGCAGCCACAGCCACTCGGTCTTGGAAGGGTTGAGTCGAAGCCTGTTTCTCCCCATCCAGACCCACACGGCCTCCAGGCACTGGGACATCACTTCCACGGCATCGTTGGGATGGTCTGGGGTGGAGATGTACAGCTGAGTATCATCAGCATACTGATGGAACATATGAACATATAGACTTTTTCATTGAGTTGTCGCATAATTTCCTAGTGGAAATTGCCAAAGTGGAAAGCCTATTGTGTGCAAATGAAATATTTAATATGATGGTGTTAGAGTTCAGGAACAACTTTCTCACCTTGTGTTTCATGTAACCTCCACGGAAACAGGCTCAGCTTTCAAGGTTAGTTAAGGCGGATAAATGGCATATTAATTGTTCTTGTAATGTTTCAGCAGCAATAACTGATTGATGGAACCTCGAGTTATAATTACATTTTGAAAGATCCCTTTCTCCCATGAAACAACAAAGCAATGATAATTTGCACGGTTCTCATTTAGTAATTTACAAGCTTCAAGTCACTACTCAAGAAGGGCTAATTTTGGAGTCATTCAGCTAGAATCAAATCTTAAGTACTCTAACTTTAGAAAGTCAAAATTTCTCATTCTTCTGAACGGATGGCTCCCTTCTCTGCCTTTTAATTGGGCTGAATGAAGTTTCAATTAAAAGCTTTGATGTGAAAGGGATTCATCCAAATCACTCCTTCGACTCAGACATTTGCACTGAATCATCAAATTGATTTGACAGATTAGATAAAAAATGGGGGCTTTCAAATCAATTTGTGGGGTTGAGGGACTTTTAGGTAGGAGTGCACACTTTATATCAGATTGATCATTCAGACTGAGCTGACTTGATTCAACAATTGGAATTAAATGAATTCAGCATTGGATTTCGAGAAATTTATACACTTCTACCTTTCATGGTAGAAAAAGAGATGTGGTGGCTCAGTGGCTAAGATGGTGAGCTTGTCGATTGAAAGGTTGGCAGTTCAGTGGTTCGAATTCCCAGTGTCGCATAACGGGGTGAGCTCCTGTTACTTGTCCCAGCTTCTGCCAACCTAGCAGTTCGAAAGCACGTAAAAAATGCAAGTAGAAAAATAGGGACCACCTTTGGTGGGAAAGGGAACAGTGCTCCATGCGCCTTTGACGTTGAGTCATGCCAGCCACATGACCACGGAGACGTCTTCGGACAGCGCTGGCTCTTCGGCTTTGAAACGGAGATGAGCACTGCCCCCTAGAGTCAGGAACGACTAGCACATATGTGCAAGGGGAACCTTTACCTTTACCTTTTATCTTTTATGGTTCTATTGCCAGACTCAGAGCATAGTTGGGTTATGGAGGGAAGATTTCTAGCTGTATAACTCTTGGAATTAAAATGTTCTATACAGGTAACTTGTGACCACAAATGAGCTCAAAATTTCTGTTGCTAAGTGAGGCATTTGTTAAGTGGGTTTTGCCCCATTTTACGACCTTCCTTGCCACCGTTGTTAAGTGAATCACCACCATTGTTATGTTAACAGGGCTGTTAAGCAAATCTGGCTGCCCCATCGACTTTGCCTGTCAGAAGGTCACAATGGGGTATCACATGATCCCAGGACACTGCAACGGTCATAAGTGTGAGTCAGTTGCCAAGCATCCAAATTTTGATCACGTGACCATGGGGAATGCTGCAATGGTCGTAAGTGTGAAAAATGGTCATAAGTCACTTTTTTCAGTGCTGTTGTAACTTTGAACAGTCACTAAATGGCAATGGCACTTAGATTTATATGCCACTTCACAGTGCTTTACACCCTTCTCTAAGCGGTTTACAGAGTCAGCCTATTGCCCCCAACAATCTGGGTCCTCATTTTACTGACCTCGGAAGGATGGAAGGCTGAGCCAGCCTGGAGCCGGTGAGAATCGAACTGCAGGCAGCCAGCAGTCAGCAGAAGTAGCCTGCAGTACTGCACTCTAACCACTGCGCCACCACAGCTCATGAACTGTTGTAAGTCGGGGACTACCTTTAATTCTTTTCCTCCTGCATTAAACGTTGTATCAAGAGTCACACAAATGTACTTTTTCTACTTACACAGAAGCAAATGAAATGTGTTTGCAAAATGGTTAGAACAGTGTGTGTGTGTGTGTGTGTGTGTGTGTGTGTGTTCCAATTGCCACCCAGTCAAGGAGTCACTTGGGATAATCATTTTGTGCTGGCCAAACTGCTTTGTTGAATTTTGTGAGGACTGGGACAGAGAATGACACTTTATGCATATAGAAGTAAAACAGGGACAAAACGAAGAACTTGCGTTTTTAAAACCACGTTTCCAATAACTTAAAATGGATAGTTCTTCTTTTGCCACTTTGCAGATCATCAATAGATCCCACCCACTTTGATGAGCTTCTATATATCCCTCAGGTACGTCCGCCCGATCTCGATGAAGCTTAATAGCAATTAAATGTGTCTCGTTTCCTTTTCCTCTAAATGAGAATACCGTTACCTCCTGAATTTTGCAGGAAGGAAAACAGACTGATATAGGAAGCAATGCTAAATCACCCTTAAAAAAAGAGGAGGGAAAAAAAGGAAACGAAAAATCACTGAAGCTCCTTACAGCTGTACGTTACTACCTTTTTATATGCAATTTTACTTCATTTAGTCTTTAAGGTTGTGCCTGAGGTTAGTTTAAAAGGTTAGTTAAATGTTAATGGATGTTAATGCTGCAATTAAATTGTTAAATCAATTGAAAAACCATGGCTCCGTCTCTATCAGTGTTACTCCCAGCTTGAGTTGCACCAGCGTAGAAATTAAAAGCTGTAAATCTAGTGAAGTCTAATTAGAGACCAAATTTCTCATTTATCTTATTTTCACAGGATTGTAAGCACTGATAGATAATCAACCAAGGGCTAAAACTTTTTAACATTAAAAAACTATTTTATCTATTTCAGGACTCAGGTGACTGATTGTAATTCAGATCCAATTACTGTAAAAGGTCATATGTGAAATTAAGTTCTTACCGGCACTCCCAAGTTTTATTCCATAAGTTTGCATACAGTTCAGTAGTAAAGCAACTATAAATATAAGATACAAAATGATAAGCACGAGATATATAAAACACCCCCCTTTCTTTGAACCCAGGTAACAGAGGTAAAACTGTGGCTAATGTATTTGGAACGGAAATGAATTAATCTGGTGCTAATACCAGAAAAAGTTTCAATGCAGCAATTTTGTAATTTATTTTATTTCCAAAGAAGGGAAAAGCAAAACTAAACAAGAGGGAAAAAATGTATTAGAAAACATATACATAAATTGTACCCCCCAGTTAAATACTAATAAATATTTCAACACTAACAGTCCCCCCCTCTCATCGCAAAACAGGTTTATAATTTTTATAAATTATATAATGTATTTTATAAAATGTCTGCAGCTCTGTTTGCTTAACTAATTTGATCTAATTGCCCTCCTCAATGCTTCAATTTTCTTTAGCTGTGTTTGAGACTGGTTTAATAGGGAACCTAATACTTTCCCTGTATTTTAGCTATAGCAATAGCACATAGACTTATATACCGCTTCATAGTGCTTTACAGCCCTCTCTAAGCCAGGAGGGTCAAACTTGCGATGACACGTCATCAAGTAACGTATCGCAACTTATTTCCACTTTGCTAAAATGGAGGTGGGTGTGGCCAGCACATCCAGCTTGCAGGTTGCCAGTTTGACACCTGTGCTCTAAGCAGTTTAGAGTCAACATCTTGCCCCTCCCCCCAACAATCTGAGTCCTCATTTTATTGACCTCGGAAGGATGGAAGGCTGAATCAACCTTGAGCTGCTCAGAATCGAACTCCTGACAGTGAGCAGTGAGTTAGCCTACAATACTGCATTCGAACCATTGTACCATCAGAGTATAAGACGCACCTTAGTTTTTGGGGAGGAAAATAAGAAAAAGCTGATTGGCGGGTGGATGGGCCTCCCGGAATACCCCCAATCCGCTGTTCCCAGAGGTGCATTTTAGCAACAGGTTCATTGGTTGTGAGCTCTGTTCCTTGCTTCTTCTTCTTCTTCTTCTTCTTTTTTTTTTTGCTTTTTTTCCCCTGCCTCTGAAACTTCTGAAAGTTTCAGAAAACAATTTCTTTTCTGCCTCTGAAAGCTTCCGAAACAGAGCTTCAGGGAAAAAAGCCTCTGAAGCTCTGTTTGGGGGCTTCTTTTCTGAAACTTCTTTTCTGATGCTTTTTTTCAGCCTCAAACCTCCATTTGAGAAGCTGGGCGTGGCTACATTTGGAGTATAAGATGTACCCAGATTTTCACCCTCTTTTTTGGAAGAAAAAGGTGTGTCTTATACTCTGAAAAATATGGCATGTTAACACTCACCAACTCAAACAGAACCTATCGTATAACAGGTCCAAATGAATAGAGGAGATGAGGGGGTTATTTGGATTCTATTGTGAATTTGGGTTGGATAGTTGAAAAGTGACTAAAGGATAAGCATTATAAAGTCTTCCTCAAGTTAAGGTCAACTCTTGGCAATTACATCAATATATCAACAATAGAAAAGTACCACTGTTTTTTTCCACGATGATGGTGATGTCAATAATAATTTTAACTTCTCCCAGTCTATTTCAAGTTATGGAATTTCCTGGAGGGTTTCCAAATATTAAGTAGTTCTCATCCCTGGTTAGATTTTTGCTTTGTTTTGTCCTACACATCAGCTAAAGTCAGATGTGTATTGCAGGGGTGAAATCTATTTTTTTTTTTGCTACCGGTTCTGTGGGCGTGGCTTAATTAGTGGGTGGGGCTTGGTGGTAAAGTGACTGGGAGGGCGTAGCTTGTTGGTCAGGTGGGCGTGGCCAAGTCAATGTCACTTCTTTGCCCTTTTTTAACCTACAAAACACAACACAACACAACTGGCTCACCCACAATATAAAAGCAGCTGTGCTAGACCCAAAATGGCCCCTGCAACAAGCAGGAACCTCACACAGCCATAAAAAACCCAAAAAACCAACTTTCATACTTTACACACACACACCACAACACAACACAACACAACTGGCTCATCCATAATATAAAAGCAGCTGTGCTAGATCCAAAATGGCTCCTGCAACAAGCAGGAACCTCACACAGCCACAAAAAAAACCAAAAAGCCAACTTTCATACTTTACACACACACACCACACTACAACACAACACAACACAACTGGCTCACCCATAATGTAAAAGCAGCTGTGCTAGACCCAAAATGGCCCCTGCAACAAGCAGGAACCTCACACAACCACAAAAAACCCAAAAAACCAACTTTCACACTTTACACACACAAAATTTCACATACAGATTTGTGAGATTTTGTGTGATTGTGTAGTTAGAGTGAAACACTACAGAAACACACTAAATCTCAGAAAGCTGCACAAATATTATATTATTTTATTTTTATATAAATGCAGCCAAATTTAAAACTTCCTAAACTTTAAATGTCTAGGTCTAAAAAAAGAACAACTAAAAAAAAACCCAATTAACTATTTTTTTAAAGCTCCCAAAGGGGAAAAAAACTTACCCAATTGAACAGGGGTCTCCAACCTTGGCAACTTTAAGACTTGTAGACTTTAACTCCCAGAATTCCTCAGCCAGCTTTACTTTGCTGGCTGAGGAATTCTGGGAGTTGAAGTCCACAACTCCCTGCCTGCTTGATTGCGAGGCGTTGGGACCAGCAGCTAAAGTAAGGGGGGGGGAGGGGAGGGATTTTTGCTACCGATTAGCAGGCAGAGCTATTTAAAAGGGGAAAAGTTTTTTTCTTTTACATGGCTCTGGCGATCCAAGCTGAGTTGCCTGGTTAAATTGGATCAATGTGATAGAGATTACTAATAAAAAAAAATGGATAAGAAGTCAAACACAAAAGGGAGAAGAGATGACATTAGACATTTTCCTTTTATGTATGTTTAAATAATATAATGAGGATTATATAAAATTGATAAATGCGATAGAGACTATTAACAATGTTAGTGTGAATTGGGTCAATATGAATGATACTAGTCAAATTTGTTTATATATAGTAGAGAAATGTCTAGACTGAATAAGAAAGACAGATGAAGACAAAGATAAAGATGAGGAATTAGGCATTTTCTTGTTTATGTATGTTTGAACAATATAATGAGGATTACTTAAATTTGATAAATGGGATAGAGATGACTAATACTGCTATTATGAATTGGATTAATATGATTGATACTCAGAACCAACTCCGTTCACACACAATACGGATGTATATTTTTTTTAAAAAAAATAATAAAAAAATATTTTAAAGAAGAGAGAGAGAGAGAACTAACCTGGAACTAAGAAGAAATTTCTTGATAATGAGATTGATTAATTAGTGAAACAGCTTGTCTTTCAGAGTTGTGGGTGCTCCATCACTGGAGGTTTTCAAGAAAAGGTTTTCATTGGAGGTTTTCAAGAACAGCCATTTGTCCAGGATATTGTAAGAATTCCTGCCTTGGGCAGGGGGTTGAACTAGAAGATCTCTAAGGTCCCTGTTAAGTCTGGACATGAAAAGAGAGGCAGGACGATCGTAGTGAAGTAAAACAATGGTTTATTTCAGGCAACAGGAACAACAACAAAAATAACTACGAACTGAGGGCTGTCCGAGGCTGCAGTTCCTTTTCCAGGGAGATGTCCAGCCTGTCAGCCATTGACGCTTGTTCATTTTCCCGCCGGGGAAAATGAACCAATGAGTGAAGGCTGATGTAAAACTCACTCCTACTTGCATATTCAACAGCCCCTATGATTCTACGTTCTAAACTTCAGAAAAAGCCTAGGAGCCCATGGCAATATTAACTGGAATACAGCACATTGATTTTCCCATAATATATAAATAAACCATGCAAGATATTTGTTTAGAATTTCATTTATTTCTTTTTTAAAAAAAAAGAAAAGCAAAGATTTCATTATCCGTCTGAACTATTGCTGATCGCTTTTTTTAAAAAAAAAAAGTGGAATAGAAACATTTGATTGTAAGAACATGGAGGGAAAAACCTAGACCGGATTGGGAATTGAACAATAATAACTTCTCTTTGGGCTAATTATGATTTCCCTGGAAAAAATCATGAAATAACATTTAGGTAGAAATGCTTAATGAATAGGGGAGGGGGGGAACCTTATTACTTGTGCTTTTTATTTTATTTTCAGAAAAGCTTCAGGCAGTCTAATAAAGCACACCTACATACGGGCACATACACACTTACACACACAAGCATATGTAAAATGATATCCAGCTTGCAAATAATAGAAATTAAATAATTGTGGCATGGGTTTTTGTTTTTTTAAAAACATTTCTTACATTACTGTGAATTCCGGTCCTTTAAAATCGCCGATTACAGACTGTGGAAAAGGTTGTGGTTTTCCTGAACCAAACAAGAAAAATACACCCATTATCTAACAATGTCACTTCTCACTATCATCAAGAATATGATGCACACACAGACACAGACAGACATAGACAGAAATGTATAGGGGCATGTTACATCCCTTAATTTAAGCACACCTAATTTCTCGGACGCGGTGGCTCAGTGGCTAAGACGCTGAGCTTGTCGATCGAAAGGTCGGCAGTTCAGCGGTTTGAATCCCTAGTGCCGTGTAACAGGGTGAGCTCCCGTTCCTTGTCCCAGCTTCTGCCAACCTAGCACTTTGAAAGCACGTAAAAAAATGCAAGTAGACAAATAGGGAACACCTTTGGTGGGAAGGGAACAGCGTTCTGTGGGCCTTTAGCATTTAGTCATGCCGGCCACACGACCATGGAGACGTCTTTGGACAGTGCTGGCTCTTCAGCTTAGAAACGGAGATGAGCACTGGTCCCTAGAGTCGGGAATGACTAGCACACATGTGCGAGGGGAACCTTTACCTTTAATTTCTGAGCAGATATATTGAGTGCTTGAAATTTCTCACAGGGAAAAAAAAATTCCCCAAGCAGGAGACCTTATACCATTCCAGAGAAGTGGCTGTTCAGCCTCTTCTTGAAAGCCTCCAGTAATGAGACGCAGCTTCTATTCCACTGATTGATTGTTCTCATTGTTAGGAAATTTCTCCTTAATTCTGGGTTCTTTCCTCGATTAGTTTCCATCTATTGTTTCTTGTCCTGCCTTCTGGTGCTTCGGAAAATAGGTTAACCCCCCTCCTCTTTCCGGAAGCCCCTCAAATACTGGAATGAAAACATTGGAACTGGAAATTGGAAACAGATATTCTGTAAACCTCTGTAAACACGGATGTGGAAAATATAGCCCTGTTTAGCTTTTAATAGTACAGGTGTCCTCAACGTACGACCACGATTGAGCCCATAACTTCAGTTGTAAAGTGAGACGTCCGTCAAGGGAGTTTTGCCCCATTTTACGACCTTTCTTGACACATTTGTTAAGGGAATCACTGCGGTTGCTAAATTAGTAAGATGGTTGTTAAGTGAATCTGGCTTCCCCGTTGACTTTGCTTGTCAGAAGGTCGCTATAGGGGATCACGTGAACCCGGTCATAAGTATGTACCAGTGGCCAAGTGTCTGAATTTTGATCGCGTGATCATGGGGATGCTGCAAAGGTCCTAATTTTTTCGGGGCCCATTGTCCCCTTGAATGGTCACTAAGTGAAGTGTTGTAAGTGGAGGACCTCCTGTATGGGAATTTTCCTAACGAGGCCAAGTTACAAATCTAGCCAAACGTGCGTACGATTTACTAGCTTTATTACACGTCTGTGCTAGAAGGCCAACGCAAGGCCGCGTCCAATAAAACTTGCCACTCAATATGAAGAGCGATATCGTCCCTTGAAGGGCGACTGACACGAGACTCCCACCCACCCACACACATGAAGGGTAGTCATGGATGAAGCCGGGAAACCAATCATCAATCTCTCCCACTCGTAGGATTGTTTTCACTTTTGAAGCATCTCACACCCACCCAATAGCGAAAGCAAAACAAGCTGAAGGGAAGCCCTTTCAGGCCACTGAGCAATGCGTTCCTTTCTGGGTGACATTAGCGATGACAGCTCCTCCTCGGAATGGCCGTATCCATTTTGTTTTCCTGTAGCAATTACTTAAAATTGAAAGGACAAAGTGCATACGAAAGGAGACGCCAACTGCGGTGACAACTTCCATTAGGAATGGCTACAGAGGTGACTCCTGGGAGGGACTCTTGCCTGTAAGTGCCCAGCTGTTAACGAGGATCAAGAAGAAATAGATATTAAGAAGGGAGGGCTGACAATAACGTGATGTGGGGAAGAGAGAGACGGAGAGAAGGAGGGAGAGAGGGAGGGAGAGGGAGGGAGAGGGAGAGAGGGAGGGAGAGAGGGAGGGGGGGAGAGGGAGAGAGAGAGAGGGAAGGCGAGAGAGGGAGAGGGAGGGAGGGAGGGAGTGGGAGAGGGAGAGGGAGAGGGAGAGGGAGAGGGAGAGGAAGAGCGATTTCTACCTCTGTGGGGGGGGGGGGGGAATGGATCTGCTTCAAAAGGTTGCCACTTATTCTATCTTCCCTTCCAGGAAATTGTACCTGAACAATAAACAGAATAAATGTTTACCTCCTCTTAAATCTGTTGCAGTAATCTCTTCACGTAATCCAATATTTTCCACTGCTGTCTGAAAGCAGTGGGTTGTGTAACCTACACGCAAACCTACATGCTTGGGACTGGTGATGGTGGGAAGGAAGGAAGGAAGGAAGGAAGGAAGGAAGGAAAGAAGGAAGGAAGGAAGGAAGGAAGAGCCTTGGATAGTACAGTGGTCTAAAGCCCTGTTATTAACATCAGCTGCCTGCAATTATTGCAGGTTCGAATCTCACCAAGGCTGAAGGTTGACTCAGCCTTCCATCCTTTCTAAGGTAGGTAAATTGAGGACCCGGTTTGTGGGGGCAATAAGCTGACTTTGTATAAATATACAAAAGTATGAAGGCTATTGCTTAGCGCATTGTAAGCCGCCCTGAGTCTCCAGAGAAGGGCGGCATATAAATCAAATTAAAAAAAAATAAAAAAAATAAAAAAAGGAAGGAAGGAAGGAAGGAAGGAAGGAAGGAAGGAAGGAAGGAAGGAAGGAAGAAAACTATAATAGGAGCCATGGTGTGCAGGGGTTAGAATGCAGTATTGCAGGCTAATTCTGCCAACTGTCTTTCTATCTGTGGCTGTCAAGCCAGGATACCACACCATAATGCACTGAGTGAGGATGCTTTCTATTGTGGACCGGTAAAAGAAGTTGTGGATGCTCCAGAATTGTTTGTTTGTTTTATTGTTTTATTAGATTTATATACCGCCCTACTCCCGAAGGACTCAGGGCGGTGAACAGGCACAAAATAAAATACATAAATACAAAATTTAAAAGCAGAAATAAAACCAGATTAAACAATTTAGCCCAAGACAAATTTAAAACATCCCAATAATTTAAAAACAGATTTAAAATTTTCAATTTAAAAGAAAGGGGGAAAAGGTTAGACCAGGCTAGCTTGCTGGAATAGGAAGGTCTTAAGAGCGCGGCGGAAAGTGCGCAGATCCGGGATCCTCTGTATCTCCGGGAGGGGCTCGTTCCAGATAGTGGGTGCTCCCACAGAGAAGGCCCTCCCCCTGGGGGCCACCAATTGACACTGTTTGGCCAATGGCACCTGGAGGAGCCCCTCTCTATGAGAGCCTACCAGCCGGTGGGAGGCTATTTGTGGTAGTAGGCGGTCCCGTAAGTAACCAGGTCCTAAGCCATGGAGTGCTCTAAAGGTGGTGACCAAAACCTTGAAGCGCACCCGGAAGACCACCGGGAGCCAGTGCAGCTCGTACAGGAGAGGTGTTACATGGGAGCGCCATGTCACTCCCATAACCACTCACACGGCTGCACTCTGCGCCAGTTGGAACCTCCGGGTGCTCCTCAAGGGGAGCTCCATGTAGAGAGCGTTACAATAGTCCAGGCGGGAAGTGATGAGGGCATGAGTGACTGTGTGTAAGGAGTCCCGATCCAGAAAGGGACACAACTGGCGAATCAGGCGAACCTGATGAAAAACCCTCCCGGTCACGGCCGTCAAATGCTCTTCTAAAGACAGCCGTGAATCCAGGAGGACGCCCAAGTTGCGAGCCCTCTCCGTGGGGGCCAGCGATTCGCCCCCAATAGTCAGTGATGGTGTCAACTGACTATATCAGGACGTCGGAAACCACAGCCACTCGGTCTTGGATGGGTTGAGCCTGAGCCTGTTTCTGTTTCTTCCTGTTTGGAAGTTTTCAAGAAAACATTAGACAACCATTTGTCTAGAAATGAAGTAAGGTATCCTTGCCTTGGACAAGGGGTTGGACTAAAAGACCTCCAAGGTCCCTTCCATTCCTGTGAGTCTGTCATCCTATTTCCATTTGTTTCCTGGAACCATTTCCAAGTCTTCCTGGTCAACACGAATCCAAGTCCCAAATTATTGGTATGCCGAGAGATTCTCTACTGATTGCATATTCTGACAGTTTCAAACAGAGTAAGTTTTTGTGTGCCTTATTGGTTTACTAATAGTGATTTTAAAAAAATAGAAGGGGAAGAGAAAGCTTTTTGGCCTATGAGGCTTCAGACAGGCAGACTCAAGGGAAAACACGAGAAAGCCATTAAATAACCACAGTATTAGCTTGATTCTCTACAAGAAATGAGCCAGGGACAACTAATAAACTAGCTTTAACGTTTCAAACTGAACATACCTCTGGGAACACGGCTAGAACAAACAGTATCATAGATCAATACCTGAGTCCTGTATCAAGAGAAAAGGTTATTTGTCCCTCTAAGGAATAGAAGAGGACAAATGGAGAAGTCCTGGACTAAGATACAATTTTATGTTGTCGCTTTAAATAAAGAAATACAATGTGGCTTGTTATGGATACTCTTGTCTTTTTATTTATTTACTTACTAGCTGGTAACCTGGCGTTGCCCGGGTATTTATAGACATCAAAGCCTTTGTCTGACAAGGAGCCATTGAAAGGGGTATTTCTTCCCCCTACTCCCATGCCCATCATCCCTGTCCTCTCCCTTCCCCCTCCCATGTGCTCCTTTTTCTCATCCTTTCTATGATCCTGGCACTTTGCCTCAAATCCAACAGGGGGCGCCATCTGCCTCTGATAGGGAGCCATTGGGAGTGGCCTTTCTTCCCCCTCCTCCCATGCCTATCATCCCTGCCCTCTCCCTTCCCCCTCACATGTGCTCTTCTTTCCTGCCCTGACTATGATCCTGGCACTGTGTCCCAAATCCCAACAGGGAAGTCCCAAACAGGGCACTTCCCTGTTGCTCCATTGGAGGGCAAATGTCATGGCTGCCTTTCCAGAGGAAGCTGCGAAGGAACTGACATCACAAACAATTGCCACTCTAGGACGCCACACTCGCTCTCCTTAATGGCCCAGGCATTCCACAGTTATGCTGGAACACACACCATTGGTGTCTTACCCCCACAGTATTTGTCTCCAGATAGTAAGTCATCTGTGTACCAAGTCTGGTTGAAATTGCTCGAGGAGTTCCAGAGTTATGCTGGAACATACATACATACAGCCTTCTTTATATAGATAGATTTCCAGCTTTTATTATTTTTACATATAACTCAAAGCAGGAAATGCACCTAATATCCCTTCCACCTTGTATTTTCCCTACAACCATCCTGTGAGGTGGGTTGGGTTGAGAAAGAGTGATTGTTCAACAGATTGGCTTTCATGGCTAAGGGAGGATTAGAACTTCTGGTTTCTAGCCAGAACCATTAGAGCAAACTGGTCCTCTACTCTTTTTTTTCCCAATGGGTAAAGATGGTTTTACGTTGGTTGCATGCTCAGCCAGATGTTTAGATAGGATTTGGCATTTCTGTCCACCTCCTGAGTCCTTCCTAATGACTTGGCAGATGTTGAAGTTTGTTAGAGGTTTGATAGAGGATGGCAGGATGGACAGGTAGTCCTTGATTTACAACAATTCATTTAGTGGCCACTCACAGTTACAATGGCACTGAAAAAGTGACTTATGACCATTTTTCACCATTGCAACATACCCATGTCATGTGATCCATATTCAGATGCTTGGCAACTGGTTCATATTTATGACGGGTGCAGTGTTCTTGGGTCACGTGATCCCCATTTGTGACCTTCTGACAATCAAAGTCGATGGGGAAGCCACATTCACTTGACAACCGAGTTACTAACTTAACTACTGCAGTGATTCACCTAACAACTGTGGCAAGGAAAGTCATAAAATGGGGCAAAACTCACTCAGCAACAGGAGTTTTCAGCTCAACTGTGATCAAGGACTATCTGTAAGCTGTTCCAAGTAAAGCTGCCTTTTGTAATTAACTGATGGTAATTTTGTCAAGTGGATCTCCAGAAGGAGGAGGAGGAGGAAGAGGAAGAAGAAGAGGAGGAGGAGGGGGGGAGGAGGAGGAAAGGAGGAGGAAAGAAAGAGGAAGAAGAGGAGGAGGAAGAGAAGAAGAAGAAGATCAGTTTTTCTTACCCAGATTCAAAATCCTCCCAACAATCATTACTTGAATGGATACCGTATATTGAAAGTTATTTGCATATATGCAACAAGTTATTTTGTATTTTTCCCTCTATACAAACCCTCATCATGAATTATGACTTCTATTCTTTACTGAACATCCTGGTCATTCTGCTTTACTGAAGTAGTTGTCATCAGATCAATCTGATTTTACTTCTTAGACTCCAGCTAAATACTGTTCTATAGTTTGCGCAGTATGCCATAATTTCATTTCTATTCCTTCTTAGTTGTTTTAGAACTGGTTTTTTTTCCCCACCCTAATTAATTGTGATTTTCCTGTTTTATTTGCTCGTCTATAACCAAATAAAAAATGATTGATTGATTCAACTAAAAACAGTTATTACTTTCCCTGAAGTGAAGGAAGATTAGTTGAATCTATTTATGTGAAAGCTATCAGAGAACTGTTAGCAAATCAGAATAAAATTTGAAGTGTAGTTCTACGTTTGGATAAAAAAAGACCCAGGTTCTTGGAAAATTCCTGCTAGAATTGACCATAGAGACTTAGATGATTCAGTAGTCTGGACTAATCCTGTTTAATATTTCTAATTGCTCATGTTCCATCCATCACCCTATTTAAAAAAGAAATTCTTCATTAGTCTTTTGTCTTATAAAAAAAAAGATGCAGAGACCTTGGAAAGAGTTCAGAGAAGAGCAATAAAAATGATTAAGGGGCTGGAGGCTAAAACATATGAAGAACAGTTTCAGGAAATGGGCATGGCTAGTCTAGTGAACAGAAGGACTGTGGGGGGAGGAGACATGATAGCAGTCTTCCAATATCTCAGGGACTGCCACAAAGACGAGGGAGTCAAGCTTTTTTCCAAAGCACCAGAAGGCAGGACAAGAAACAATGGATGAACACTAATCAAAGAGAGAAGCAACTTAGAAGAAATTTCCTGACAGTGAGAATAATTAACCAGTGGAATGTCTTGCCTTCAGAAATTGTTCCATTACTGGAGGCTGCTGTGACCTAGGATCACTTAGTCATTACAGGACACAATTAGTCTCAAACAAAACTATTTTATTATAACGGCTGAGAATTACTTCATTCCCAACTTAGTCCAAATTAATTCCAAAACAAGTCCTTTGGGCTTATCACAAACCTTTATCTTCTTTGGCACCCTGCCAAAGGCCCTTTTTGGCAAAGCCCCACGAAGTTCAGAAACAAGAAATGCCGACTGGAAAACAGATTTAGCAACGTTGCTTTCCTACAAAGAGCCCAAGAGCCTTTGCTGTTCTTTTAAGCCTTATAGGAGGGGCCAATCATCTCCTGGCCTTACTCCCGAGTCGTCCTTTTTCCTTTAGCTGCTCTTGCCTTCTGGCAGCTCTGTGCATGCGTGCACTAGGAACTGGCTCCTCCTGTTCCTCTGCCTCTCTGATGTCCGACTCTGGAGGCTCCAGAGTCCACACATCACACCCAGATGGCCCTGGCCCCATCTCTGCCTCCGACGCAGAGCCCTTGTCTGGGCCTTCCCCTGACTCCAGGACTGGTCCATGGTCCTCCCCAGCCTCCTCACTGTCTGACTCCATTGCCAGCTCCATGGGCTGCTGGCGGACCACAACAGAGGCTTTTAAGAAGAGACTGGACAGCCACTTATCTGGAATGGTATTGAACCTCCTGTTTGAGCAGGGGGTTGGACCAAAAGATCTACAAGAACCCTTCCAACTCTGTTATTCTGTTATTCCAGTGGTCACCTGTGAAACACGTTTATTGGAATTCAAAGATGCTTTGGTGAATTCCAAAGAGAATTTTCATCCCAAGTGGTTGGTAAGATGTCATCCTTTCCACATCCCCTTGATTATAACGGCCTTACTATCTTTCTTTTAAATGTGATAAGACTGCTAAGGAAAGGATATGCACTGAGGTTTTCATCGTATAGTTTTAATTTTGAAGTGCCAGCTTTACCCGGGAGCTTCTAAAGGAAATATTATATGGGGCCATCAAGGCGGGCTCAAATTACCTAGTTGCGTATGATTAAAAGAAGATAAGCTGTAATTACTTGAAGCTGGATGTTGTAATGGAAAACAGGATCCTAATGTGGTTCTAATCTTTCAACCTTGCTCCATCCATCGGAGGTGTATGAAATATAAATACGTCTAAATACCTATTATTAAATTAGCAGAGCAAAATAATGGCTCAAAGGCCACTGGGTGTAGATGAGACCATTAAGTAGGACTTTTGTTTCTAGACATCATTCACTGTCTACACTCATCAAAATTGTCCAATGTCTGGTTTTGGATTTCATCTTCTCTTGCTACCAAGATAACAGGAGGTCAATGTTGCTATGTTGTCTATCAGCAGTGATAAAGTCTCCATTTGCAGTTGGCACAAAGGTTCTGACCAGTTCTGGAGAACCAGTAGCGGAAATTTTGAGTAGTTCGGAGAACCAGTAGCGGAAATTTTGATCAGTTCGGAGAACCAGTAGTGGAAATTTTGAGTAGTTCGGAGAACCAGTAGCGGAAATTTTGAGTAGTTCGGAGAACCAGTAGCGGAAATTTTGAGTAGTTCGGAGAACCAGTAGCAGAAATTTTGAGTAGTTCGGAGAACCAGTAGCGGAAATTTTGAGTAGTTCGGAGAACCAGTAGCGGAAATTTTGAGTAGTTCGGAGAACCAGTAGCGGAAATTTTGAGTAGTTCAGAGAACCGGTAAATACCACCTCTGACTGGCCCTGCCCCCATCTAATCAGTCCCAGCTGATTGGGAGGAAATGGGGATTTTGCAGTAACCTTCACCTGGAGTGGGAAGGGAATGGAGATTTTACAGTATCCTTCCCCTGCCACGCCCACCAAGCCACGCCCATCAAGCCACACCCACAGAACCGGTAGTAAAAAAAATTGAAACCCACCACTGAGTTGGCCCTACATCAGAGCAAAATCAGCTTTCATAAAACCGAGAGGCTTCATCGAAACTGAAAAATCATTAACAAATTTTGCAGAATTGCAGCTCATTGTAAGACCCCCTTATCCAAATCATCTGAATTACTGAATTAATTTAGATGATTACTAGATCTCAGACAGAGATTTTTTTTAAAAAAACCACTCTTTTTCCTGATGCTTAGTGCTTGCTTGGATTTTTTATTTTATTTTATTTTATCGGCTTTTGGCAGCAGCCAAAAAAGCCGATGGAATCCTACGTTGCATTAATAGGGGGATAGAATCAAGAGCGTGTGAAGTGTTAGCATCCTTTATCCAGAACAATCTGGAACTGAACACATTCAAAACTGTAGAAATGGTGGTGGACTTTAGGAGAAACCCTCCCATACTACCACCGCTTACAATACTAGACAACACAGTATCAACAGTAGAGACCTTCAAATTTCTAGGTTCTACCATATCGCAAGATCTAAAATGGACAGCTAACATCAAAAACATCATCAAAAAAGCACAACAAAGAACTCAGAAAGCTCAAACTGTCCAAAGAGCTGCTGATTCAGTTCTACAGAGGAATTATTGAGTCTGTCATCTGCACCTCTATAACTGTCTGGTTTGGTTCCGCGACCCAACAAAATTCAGAGGATAATTAGAACTGCAGGAAAAACAGTTGCTACCAACCTGCCTTCCATTAAGGACCTGTATATTGCACGAGTCAAAAAGAGGGTTGTGAAAATATTTATAGACCCCTCACATCCTGGACATAAACGGTTTCAACTCCTACTCTCAAAACGACGCTATAGAGCACTGCACACCAGAACAACTAGACACAAAAACAGTTTTTTCCTGAATGCCATCACTCTGCTAAACAAATAGTTCCTTCAACACTGTCAAACTAGTTACTAAGTCTGCATTACTATTAATGTTCTCATCGTTCCTATCACCCATCTCCTCCCACTTATGACTGTATGACTGTAACCTTGTTGCTGGTCTCCTTACAATTTATATTGACTGTTTCCCTATGACTATCATTAAGCATTGTACCTTATGATTCTTGACGAATGTATCTTTTCTTTTATGTACTCCGAGAGTGTACACACCAAAGACAAATTCCTTGTGTGTCCAATCACACTTGGCCAATAAAGAATTCTATTCTTTATAACGCCTTGGTAAGACCACACTTGGAATACTACATCCAGTTTTGGTCACCATGTTGTAAAAAGTATATTGAGCCACTGGAAAGGAGGCTGGAAGCTAAAACATATGAAGGTTTCTGGTGTGCACCTGCAACCGAAGACCAGATGGCCAGCGCACATGCGCATGCTGGAAAACAGAAGAGCAACGGGCAATGGCTGGCATGCCCAGAGAGATGGCTCTGTGTGCCACTTCCGGCACGCAAGCCATAGGTTTGCCATCAGTGGTATAATAATAATAACTTTATTGTCATTGTATGTGTATACACAGCATACACATACAACGAAATTTACTTGACACCCAAAGACCAGGTCCAACACACATAACAATCCCCAAACACACTCCCACCCACCACAATTCTCCACCCCTCAACCACCCAAACATCCACACAACAGACCAAGTAATGCTGTCCAACAGCTCACTGATGGTGACCTTTTAGTTCATTGTTGAGTGCAATTATAGCTCTGGGATAAAAACCATTCAGAAAACGTGTGGTCCGCGTTTTAATCGTTCTGTATCTTCTGCCAGAAGGCAACCATCCAAAAAGATTGTAAGCAGGATGGGAAGAGTCTCTGAGAATGTTATGCAGCTTTCTCAAACAGCGAGATTCGAAGATGTCGTCCAAGGCTGGTAGCTGGAGCCCGATGATATTCTAGGCAGTTTTAATGATTCTCTGTAGAGCGTTTTTGTCTGCTACAGAGCTGCTCCCATTCCATGCAAGACTGCCGTATGTCAGGACACTCTCAAAGATGCTGTAATAGTAGGACAGAAGTAGATGCTGAGATAGATTTATCTTCCTGAGCATTCTCAGGAAGTACAGCCTCTTCTGTGCCTTCTTCGCAAGCATGTTAATATTCATAGTCCATGAGAGGTCCTTTGAGATATAAATGCCCAGAAATTTAAAACTACCAACTCTCTCCATCTCCTCACCATTTATGTACAATGGTAAATGTACATCTCTCTTCCTCCTGAAGTCAATTATTAGTTCTTTAGTTTTTTTGGTGTTAAGTGTAAGATTATTTTCTTTACACCACAATGTCAGCCCTCGTACTTCCTTTTTATAAGCAGACTCATTGTTCTTATTAATGAGCCCAACTCTGTTGTGTCATCCGCAAACTTAAGGTCTCCTGCTTAAGCAGGCAGTTGGACTAGAAGACCTCCAACATCCCTTCCAACTCTGTATTATTCTATATTCTGTTATTTCAGCAGTTCATAAATAATAGACCTGAAGTCTTGAATTTTCACGTTCCAAACATGAGCCTAAGACAGAATTATGGCTCCTTCACATTATTCCAGGAAGTATAGTATTGTTAAAATGCACACACAACTGAAGGGGAAAAAATCATTGCACATATATGAAATTGGCTTATAAAAAAAACAGGTGCTTACAACAGCTGTCGGATTCTGCAGCCATCTTAGGAAAGATTGATTAATGAATTCACATGGGCAGTGAGGAACTCAGTTCACTGATCCATGCCTTCAGTACTGGTACTGATGTGAAAATAATGAGAAATCGGATGCTTACATTTGAATGTTGATTCCAATTACCAAACAACAAATCTAAATGTTTTCTTTTTAAAAAAAAATGTTGGAAATTTCAACCTCGGTTTAGGAATATATATAAAGAGGCAGAGCTGTCATCTCATGGTGCAATTGAATAACCTATTTCCTTTGGGGGAATTACAGGCGGTCCTCATTTAGCAACCAAAATTAGCACCAACAACTAGGTCGTTAATGCAGTTACTAAGTGAAACCACCATTTGCAATCTTGTTTCAGTTTTCCTTTGCTTTATATACCTACAGAAGTCCTAAATTGAGCACAGATTGGTCAAAGTTACAACGGCACTGAAAAAAAGTGACTTATGACTATTTTTCACACTTACGATCATTGCAGCATCCCCATGGCTGCTGATTTATTATTTATATTCAGATGCTTGACAACTGACTCACATTTATGACGATTGTAGTGTTCCGGGGTCATGTGATTCCCTTTGGAAACCTTCTGACAAGCAAGGTCAATGGGGAAGCCAGATTCACTTAACAACCATGCGGCTCATTGAACAACTGCAGTGAACAAGAAAAGTCGTAAAACGGGGCAAAGCTCACTTAACAAATTTCTCACTTAGCAAGATAAATTTGGGGCTCAATT
Source organism: Ptyas mucosa (assembly GCA_012654045.1). Classification (NCBI taxonomy): domain Eukaryota; kingdom Metazoa; phylum Chordata; class Lepidosauria; order Squamata; family Colubridae; genus Ptyas; species Ptyas mucosa. The sequence continues at coordinate 6,213,407 of WNWU01000044.1, forward strand.
GTGGCATAAGTCGAGGACTGCCTCTATTGGTCATAAAGTTACTTTTTAAAAAAAATTATTAAACACAAAAAACACAAAAAACAATCACACATATATAAAAACAAAACATGTCAAGACATAACGTATTGAACATTACATAACATTTATGGTAATTTTACAGCATTTCGTATCGACTTACATATTTTGCTCTTGTAGTACTCTATTCTGACATTTCTGTTTGCTACTCAATAGTAGGATAATTGCATTACTCCAACATATATATCTCTATCTATCTATCTATCTATCTATCTATCTATCCATTATAATATTCATTGTTCTTATCTACACATTTATATTCGTTTATATTTACATCTTTATTTAGTGTTGTTCAGTTACTTTAATTTAAGTTTCATCAATATTAAGTTAAACATTTCTTATTCTGATTTCTATTTTCAAGCCAACTATACATTTTATTCCATATTTCATACTATTCTGAATCCTCTCTCTCTCTTTCAACTCCATAGTCATTTTATCCATCTCTGCGCATTCTAGAATTTTCCTAATTACTGTTTCGTCTGAGGATACATTTTTTTGTTTCCAATTTTTGCAAAGTTACTTTTTCATCCCCATTGTTACTGTGAGCAGTCATTAAATGAGGCCATTGCTGAGGACTACCTGGTACAGTCATGTTGACCCAAAGATGTCATGATATGACTAGAATGTCAGCAGGCCAGAATTAGAGATGGAATGGAAATCATGCCAGCATTTGTGTGTGGTTAAAGTCTAGAAAACTCAAATACTTTGGCCACCTAATGAGTAGGATGGACTCAGTGGAGAAGAGCCTAATGCTGGGAACGATTGAGGGCAAAAGAAGGAGGGGACGGCAGAAAAGGAGATGGCTGGATGGAGTCACTGAAGCAGCCGGCGTGAGCTTAAATGGACTCCAGAGGATGGTAGAGGACAGGAAGGCCTGGAGGAATGTTGTCCATGGGGTCACAATGGGTCAGACATGACTTCGCAACTAACAACAACAGCAAGGAGACAATTCTCCCTGCCAACTTCATTATGTTGCTCTCTTCATCTTGCTGAAGTCCCCACTTTTATTGAGAGGAAGCAAAGGCAAACAGAAAGCTCTGTTCCTTCCTCTCATCTGTTCATCTGGAGAAGGCAGAGCATCAGGCCAATAAAGCAAAATGAGGAAGAAGAAAAAGAGAGAAGAAGAAGCTTCTTGGATGAGAAGCAAAATGTCTTCAAAGAAAAACCAGAAATCCAGTTGCATCTATCTCCATGTTTTCAAGGAAAGACTGGTCAGCCATTTGTCTGGAATGGTACAGGGTCTCCTACCTGAGCAGGGAGTTGGACTAGAAGACCTCTTATTTCGGTCGTAATGCACAGCTGATCCTCAGAAATACCAGTTCGCTATTTTTTTAATACCAGTTCTCCTGAGTTGGTAGCTTTTATTATTACTGGTTCACCCGAACTGGTGCAGACCCATAGCATTTCACCCTCTGCTTTGAAGCCTTGCCAAGCCACATGGTTTCCTACTTCTCAAGAGTGAGCATTGGTATTGTAGTTCTTTGCTGCATTCCAATTACATCTCCTAGCTTGTCTAGTCAGTAGAAAAGTCCTCTTGTATGTCACGACAACATCAAGAAATAGGCCTACCACAGATTCCAGGAATCCATTTTACTGCAATAAGGGTTGAATAACAGATCTTGACAGCCTGTCAGAGTTTCTATCTGCCTCAGCTTATAATAAACCAAACCAAAGTAAGGTTATTTCTATTCTCATTTTTGTTCTATTCTCTTTTCCAGGATGCAGTAAACTTTTTTTCAGAGTTTCTTTGAACCTAGAACCGAATCACTAGTCCAACCCCCTGCTCAACAAGAGACCCTATACCTGTGATGGTGAACCTATGGCATGCGTGCCACAGGTGGCACACGGTGCCCTCTCTGTGGGCACACAAGCCATCACTCCAGCTCAGCTCTGTTGTGGTCCACCAGCAGCCTGCAGACCTGGCAATGGAGTCAGACAGTGAGGAGGCTGGGGAGGACCATGGACCAGCCCTGAAGTCAGGGAAAGGCCCGGATGAGGGTTCTGCGTCGGAGGCAGAGATGGGGCCAGGGCCATCGGGGAGTGAGATGCAGACTCTGGAGCCTCCAGAGTCAGACAGCAGAGAGGCAGAGGAACAGGAGGAGCCTGTTCCTAGTGCATGTATGAGAAGAGTTGCCAGAAGGCAAGAGCAGCTAAAGCAAAAAGGACGACTCGGGAGTAAGGCCAGGAGATCCCATGCTTCTTGTCAGCATCTCTTGAACTTTGTGGGGGTTTTGCCAAGAAAAGCCTTTGGCAGGTTGCCAAAGACATCAAAGGTTGGTGATAAGGCCGATGGGCTGGTTATGAAGAATTCATTTTCAGCTGTTTTAATAAAATAAGTTTGTTGAGGACTGAATTGTGTTTGGTAATCACTACTTGGGCTTTGGTCACAACAAGCTCCACTGTGCCTGCATGTGCGCCTCCTGCCGGCCAGCTGGTTTTCGGGTCTCTGCAGTGCATGTGCAGGGGGTGGGGTGCATGCAGGAGATGTGCCATGATGTTCTGTCCCCTCCCTGCTTCAGGAGCCCAGACAAGCACACACACAAACAGAAGTGTACAAAAGTCATTTATTCACCATTCATAAACAACAAGCTGGCAGCGAGCCCGGGAGAGATAAAGACAGCTGTTATTTTGAGTTGCCACGGCCAGTCCCTGATAAGGCTCTCCGGCATGTCCAAAAACAAACAGTCTTAAGGTTAGCAAACACTTAACTGATGCAGTACTTCAGGAAACAAGCAGCCAAGTTAATAATTTGTTCGTCACAAAAGCCAGCAAGGTAAGGTCAGCTCCTTTTATACCTTGTGGGGCGTTGGCTTTGTGACTCATCACCTCGTGCTCGCCCCCACCCACTCCTTTGCTGAGCCCATCTCTCTGATCGTCGCCACCTGGGATTAATCCACTCCCTCTCCTCATTAACGTCTGACTCAGAGGAGCTTTCCTCCTCAGGGCTTTCAGCTGGGGCCTGGGGTGGTGCCAAACCAGACAAGCCAGGAGAGGGGAGCCTTGCCTCCTCCTCCTCTTCACTTTCGGAGGGTTCTTCCTCCGAAGGTCCGGGCTCGGGAGCCGAAGACACAACACACATGTGCAGGGGTCATGCACGTATGCAGGGGCAGGGCGCGTGTAGGGGGGTCATGCATGCACACACACATTGCATTATGGGTGGGTGTGCATGCATGCGTGCGCTTTCGGCACTCGGTGCTGAAAAGGTTAGCCATCTCTGCCCTATACCATTCCAGATAAGTAGCTGTCCAGTCTTTTCTTGAAAACCTCCAGCGATAGCGTATCCACAACGGCTGAAGACAAGCTGTTCCATTGGTTAAATGCTCTCCCTGTCAGGCAATTTCTCCTTAGTTTTGCTTCTCTCCTTTATTAGCTTTCCTCCGTTGTTTCTTGTCTTGCCTTCTGGGGCTTTGAATGGCTCCCTCATTCCTTCCTCATTCCCAAGGTCAGGTCTACATTCCTTCACACCATACAAAACAGCATTAAGTGCTTTGAAGAGTTGAACAGTATTGCTTTCCCTGACCTTACGCAGGACGTTCCACAAAAGAATGTGAAGCCATCTCAAGAAGGCCTGGTTGTTGCACAATCCCAACTTTCGTTGGCCACAGCCAGGGGTGGTTCTACTTACCTTTACTACTGGTTTGCAATGGGATCGTACGTGCTTGCTTGCTTCGCTTGCGGCTTACTTCTGCGCATGCGCAGATCACCGATGACAACATCCGGGATGGCGGGTGGAGCCTCCTGCCGGTTTTACTACCGGTTCTTGCTAACCGGTCCAAACCGGGGGCAACCCATCACTGGCCACAGCCATCGTTTCCAATAGTCACTGCTGATAGAAACTGGGATCTAACCGCAGATAGAGAGGTTACGGATCTCTGGTGGTTTCTAAATTTTTGTCCATGGCTTTGCAAACCATTGTTCCAGCTGTGAGGTCCAAAGAAGTCCTTTGGGCCCTTCTCCAAGTTAAAGCTTATTTGTTGAGATACATGTGGTGAACATTCATCTCCAAACAAAATAAAAACACACATTTTTCTTCTCCTCCCTCCCTCCCTCCTTCCCTCTTTCAAATTAAAAAAAAAAAGGTTTGGTACTCAAAAAAGCTTTTGTGAAGCAGAGATGGGGATGGGGGGAGATTTTAAAAGCCTTTTGTTACAACAGAGGAAAACTTTGAAAGGAAATTACCCAGTGTCTTCTTCGGTTCATACTTACATGGTCAAAGAGTTCAATTCTCTGCAGAGAGACAGGGCGCCATTCATCCATAACTTTACCACCGGCTTTTTTGGCTCGGCATCTTTTAAGGTGCCCCATTTTGCTGACACGGCTGTCATTCCTGATGCAAAAGAAGCTGACCCTTTTTTTTTTTTTTGGTAAGCAACTGAAATTCAACTTCTTCAGCAAATTCATTACAAATCCATTCTCTCTATTTCTTTAGCCAATAATGAAGGATGGAGCCCAATCCTCTATCTTTCCTCCTGCTCTACAAGAATGGACTTTTTGAGGGTAGGTGGGTTTATGGGTCGAACCAAAACTTTGATCCAAGGATTCAGCATAAAAGAGAGTCAGTTGAATTGTTTTTTTTTAAAGAAAAAAAAGTCACTCTTAAAATGGAATCACTTCATCCATTCGATGCATCATATGGAATCAAATTGCTTCAAGATTTCTAACAAAACCTTTGCTGGACCAATTCTCGAATACAGCTCATCTGCCTGGAACCCACACTGTATATTGGACATTAATACAATTGAGCAAGTCCAGAGGGGTTTCACAAGAAGACTCCTCCACTCCTCTGCTCACAACAGAATACCGTATGCCACCAGGCTTGAAATTTTGGGCTTGGACAACTTAGAACTACGCCGCGTACGGTCTAAGCGTAGTACACAAAATTATCTGCTACAATGTCCTTCCTGTCAATGACTACTTCAGCTTCAACCGCAATAATACACGAGCCCACAATAGATACAAACTCAAGGTAAACCGCTCCCAACTCGATTGCAGAAAATACGAATTCAGCAACAGAGTGGTCAACGCCTGGAATGCACTACCTGACTCTGTGGTTTCTTCCCCAAACCCCCAAAACTTTAGACTGTCTACAGTTGACCTCACCCCATTCCTAAGAGGTCTGTAAGGCGTGCCTATCATCCCTGTTTCCATTTATTTGTATACTTATTCATAATCATGTCTATACTTATATCTGTAATCTTATACATGTTTGACAAATAAATAAATAAAAAGATGCCTAAAGATTTGGTAGACCCTTGAACTCATGCAAATCAAATCTTAAAATTTAATCTTCACGTGATGTGAGTCAAATCTATTTCGTTCTTCAACCTGAACTGAACCACAGATTCAAAACAGGTTTTTACTGATTCATATCCCCAGGTTGATGGGTTCTCAGTCATAGAATTCCATTATTGAGATATTATGACAGCTCATATTCCCTTTCGTTTATTTGTTTATTTTTTAATGGGCACTTTAATGATAGATCATGAACAAAAATCACTGAACTAATCTAAAAAAAGAGGAGCTTTGACATGTATTTAAAAGCTAAAGCTTCAATGGTAGAATATGTCATTTGCATGCAAAGGTTTTGAGGCTGTTTTTATTTTGCTTCAGTCTGGAAAAATTCAGAAGCTATTGAAATAGACTAGGAAATTTCATTTAATGGGAAGCGAGATGCAAATGAAATAGGAGAGAGAGGGAGATGGGGGGAATGAAAGATAGGCAGGCAGACAGGCAGACATGATAGTTGACAGACAGACAGACAGACAGGATGGATGGATGGATGGATGGATGGATGGATGGATGATAGAGATAGATAGATAGATAGATAGATGATAGATAGATGATAGATAGATAGATAGATAGATAGATAGCTTAGAAAACATAGAATAACAGAATGGAAGGGATCTTGAAGGTCTTCTAGCTCAACCTTCTGCTCAAACAGGATCCCTATATCATTTTGGATAAATGCTTGTCCAATCTCTTCTTGAAAACCTCCAGCAATGAAGCACTTAGAATTGGTTTAAAACTTCTCCTTCTCCTTCTTCTTCTTCTTCTTCTTCTTCTTCTTCTTCTTCTTCTTCTTCTTATTATTATTATTATTATTATTATTGAAAGATCAGAATAATTTTATTTCTGGATCTAAACCTCAGTCCAATGCCAATCACCCCTGGTCCAGAATTTCACCTAGTCAGCCACACTGCTGGACTCCCATGTCCGACGCTGACCTTCACATAGGCTAGATTCCCCATTTTGCCTTTTCTCCCCCTCCCCCATGTTTCAGCTTCCAGCTGCACCTCAGTCTGATTTCCAGCCACCTTCCCATGTCGATGCCCAAGTGAGGATCTTCCAAGTTGCAAGCACCTGGGGCAAGTTGGTGATACCCACCAACCCTCTGCCACCCTTGCAAGCCCTTGCATACCAATGCAAACCATTTCTGCAGCCAGCACCTGAGACCAGCACTCCGCTGTTTTGCTTTAGAGTTTGATTCAGAGTCAGCGGCCTTGGCTGGGTATTTATCAGTGAGTTATTTTTCAGGAACTGGGCCGGATCAATACTATATTCTTCCAGGCTGCTCTAAACCCAGCAGGGAAGGCAATCACAATGGTGCAAGACTTTGCACCTTATGGAACAGATCAATAGCCTGACAGCGCTTGGCTTTGTTTGCCTGCCTGCTTTAAGATGTTCCACATGCTTACATGATTGCTTAAAGGTTTGTTTTCTCTCCTCTCTCTACAACAACACTTCCCCCTCCCTGATCTTCCCTAATAGCATCACGATAATTGCCTTGACATGGAATAACCACCATAAACACAACTGTGTTTCCTTTCCTTTCCTCTTTTTTCTTTCCTTTCCTTTTCTTTTTCCTTTTCCCTTTTCTCTTTTATTCTTCCATTCTCTTCCTGTCCCTTTCCTTTCCTTTCCTTTCCTTCCTCTCCCCTCCCTTCCCTTCCCTTCCCTTCCTTACCCTTCCCTTCCCTTCCCTTCCTTACCCTTTCCTTTCCTTTTCCTTCCATTCCTTCCCTTCCTTTCATCCCCTTCCTCTTCCCTAACATTTTCTCTTCTTTTTCCCCTTTCCCCTTTCCCTTTTCATCTTGCCATGCCATGCATTGTCTTGCCTTGCCTTTCCTTCCCCTCCATTCCCTTGTCTCTTGTCTTCTCTCCTCTCCTCCCCCCTTTTCTTTTTCCTTTCCTTTCCCTTTTTTCCTTCCCCTCTTCCCAGCTTCTCAGTTAAGAAGGAGGTGTGGATTTGTTTCTGATATAAATACAGGACTAAAATGTGTCCCTGCGGCTTTTGGCTCCATTTGACAATAGCACAGCCAACTTTATTTTTGGCAATGGGAAGTAGGGATCCTGCTTGGAAGGGCCTGGGTCTGTTGGCCGGGCCAAAACCTGTCACATCATCCATCTGAAGAGTGAGAAAATTAGCTGAAGCATCACCCGGTGTCAGAGCTCCATTAGGAGCTGGGAGCTATACAGGCAGATAATTGCATTGGTCATTGAGGCTCTGTAGTGCAGCTCTGCCTGTTAATAAGGACCAAGCCAAATAAAAGCACATATTGGTTTAGCACTTTCAAGGAAGGAAGTATGAAATCGCCACCCCACCCCCCCAGAGGTTTTCATCTCATTTTAGGTCCACATGATGCCAGAAGAAAATAACAGGTCATTTTGCTCCTTTTGTGTGCATCTACTAACCTAGATCCACTCCAGAGAGATTTAGGATGAAGTACAGTCAATAGGACCAGCTCTTCTCAATCTTCAACAGTTTTAAAAGTATACTCTGAAGATGCTTGGACCAACTGGAAAGCTAGTTGCTCCAGTGAACAAGTTATTTATGCTGGGAAAGAGAGAAAGCAAGTCTGGTCTTGGCTAACCTTCTGCTTAAAGGAGGAGGGGGATTGGGTCTTCTCCAGTACAGTCACCCACCAATGTCTCTTTTTCCCTCTTTCTAACTTCACCTTCTTAAATACTTTTCACTCACCTTCTGGCAAGAAGACAATACATTTTAGGCACAGTGAAAAAGTTGTTGTTGTTGTTGTTGTTGTTGTTGTTGTTTCTTCTTCTTCTTCTTCTTCTTCTTCTTCTTCTTCTTCTTCTTCTCTTCTTCTTCTTCTTCCCCCTCCCTCTCCCCCTCTCCTTTTCCTTCTCCTTCTCCCCCTCCCCCTCCTTTCCTTCCTTCTTTCCTCTTTCTTCTTCTTCCACTTCAGGTGTCAAGGGAGATACAACATTCTCATTCTTGCTCTTCTGGGAGCCTTAACCATTGTTACCTGATGCTGTTGCATCTTTGATGTTGTCTCACCATCTTCTTCTAGGTCTCCCTTGTGTTCTTTGGCCTTCTACTCTTTCTCTATATGCCTCATATGGTATAGAATCCCATGTGAAATGGTCGTTCCAGGTCATTGGGAAGGAGGAAGACCACAATAGCCTGGCCCAGGTTGCAGGCCTTCTTTGGTCACCTCTCTAAGGACTCCTAAAATTTGCCTACTCTAGGGCCAACTCTTCAAATGGCAATAAGTTGAGTGGGACTGATTGTCAGGGTTCCAAGTAACACCCCCAACTAAAGAAGACTCCAAGGCTTGAGTTTCCTCAAAGTTCCATTTTATTAGAGATGTCATAATGGCACATCTGGGAAAACCCGAATCTGAAAGTTTCCAGGTTTCCCCACCCCCAAAAGAAAGTTCAGGTTTCTGCCCAGCACCCACATGTCTATCACATGATGCAATCAGGCACCATCGAAAACTGGAGATGCCTCCCAGCCAGTCACCTCATCACAGTTGCAGGGCAAGGTGGCCTTGACTCTCTGAGAAAAGAATGTTATTTTGACTATATATCACCCATACTCTATACAATCCCCCTTCAATCTCCTTCAAGGAGAAGGAGAAGGAGAGGGGGAGGGGGAGGGGGAAGAAGAGGAGGAGGAGGAGGAGGAGGAGGAGGAAGAGGAAGAGGAGGAGGAGGAGGAGGAGGAAGAGGAAGAAGAAGAAGAAGAAGAAGAAGAAGAAGAAGAAGAAGAAGAAGA
>WNWU01000044.1:6224073-6240952 GCA_012654045.1 Ptyas mucosa
GAATAGAATAGAATAGAATAGAATAGAATAGAATAGAATAGAATAGAATAGAATAGAATAACAAAATGAATAGAATATAATAAAATTTGGAATGGCATGGCATGGCATGGCATGGCATGGCATGGCATGGCATGGCATGGCATAGCATAGCATAGAATAGGTTTATTGGCCAAGTGTAATTGGACACACAAGGAATTTGTCTTCGGTGCCTAACCTCTCAGTGTACATACAAGCAACAAGTGATAAATCATGATCATGATCATAAAATACAATCATCATAAATCATACGACACTCAATGATAGTCACAGAATACTAAGGAAAAGCAATCCACATAAATGATAAGACACAAACAACAAAGTGATAGTCATAAGATGCGGGAAAAGATAGTTTGGTGCAAGAAATTTCTGCTTAAGTGATTATAAAAGCAGAATGGTATGAGAATTCGGTGTGCTTTCCCAATTCCAGAAAAAATAAAGGGGAATCAATTTCATAAGAGTCTAGTCAACTGCCCCTAAAGATCCTGTATGGATTTCTCCATTTAACATTTCTATGCTCTGCCTTCCATCTAGAGAAGCGCTTAGAATAGTCTACAGCTTAACACAGGTGGGTTCCGCTTTGATTTTTAATCCAAGAAGATATGGCAAAAAAGGAAGAAAGGGGTGGAAAAAGGAGAAAAAAATCTACAAAAGGTATTATATGTCTGATAGAGATCAGAGATTTGGGATCAGGGTATTATCTACCAGAATAGAAGTAGCTGAAGGAGAAAATTCCTAATTTTAGTGTTGGAGAAGACTTCTGAGAATGCTGTGAATAGTCAAGAAACAAACTAATGGATTATAAAACAAATCAACTCCGCATTTTCATTTAAGGCACAAATAAGGTAAAGGTAAAAGCTTCCCCTCGCACATATGTGCTAATCATTCCCAACTCTAGGGGGCGGTGCTCATCTCCGTTTCAAAGCCGAAGAGCCAGCGCTGTCCGAAGATGTCTCCGTGGTCATGTGGCCAGCATGACTAAATGCCAAAGGCGCACGGAATGCTGTTCCCTTCCCACCAAAGGTGGTCCCTATTTTTCTACTTGCATTTTTTATGTGCTTTCGAACTGCTAGGTTGGTAGAAGCTGGGACAACTAACGGGGGCTCACCCCATTACGCGGCACTAGGGATTCGAACCGCTGAACTGCCGACCTTTCGATTGACAAGCTCAGCATCTTAGCCAGTGAGCCACCACGTCCCTTGCACTAGGGATTCGAACCGCTGAATTACTGACTTTTCGAGGCACAAATAATCAGGCTCAAATTGTCATGTGTTGGATACATTGTGCAAAGAACTAGCTTGCTGTAGAAGACTATCATGGTGGGAAAAGTGGAAGGAAAGAGAGAAGAAGAGGATGACCACAGGAGCAAAGTAAGTGGATTCTGACAAGTGGCAATGGGTGCACTCTTGAAGATCTGAAAAACCAGTTGGGGAGAAAACCCAGTTGTCCGGGAGAAAACCTATCAACATGGTCACTAAGAATCAACATTGACCTTGACAGCACATAATCAATCAAATCTATTGCTGGGGTTGTGCAGAGATTTGATTAAAAGGTGATATGATTGAATCGCCAAATGAAATCGACTTTCTGAATTGATCTGATTTATTCAGGAAGGCTGTGGCACTTCCCTCCCCTCCCTAATCGATTTGGAAAATCAAATCAACTCAACTGGCACAACTATCCAAATTGAATCAGCACCTCAAATCAGATTGAAGCCGATCTGCATAACCTTAGTAACAAGCCATTGAATACTCTCAGGAAAGACCTCTCAATATTTAATACTTGGAAGACTTCTGGCTGTATGAAGATATCATAGGAATCAACACTAGATGGTCTGAACAGGCCGTGATTAGAACATTCTAGCATTAAGGTAAAATCGCCACCAGATAGCCTCTACTTCTAGACAAACACACTAAACCATGGTTTGCTCATTTATATAATCCCAGGCTTTCTACATGTCTGCTGGGTCAAGAACTCCAGGATTATTTATCCAAATGTCCTAGAGGATTTAGGACAGGGGTGTCAAACTCGGGGCCCGGGGGCTGGATCTGGCCCAAGGGGTGCTTAGATCTGGCCCGCAGGACCACCCTGGAAACAGCGAAGGACCGGTCCATAGTGCCTCTGCCAGAGAAAATGGTGCGTGGGAGGACCATGTGCAGTCATCCTGAGCTCTGTTTTCACTGACAGAGGGTTGCAGGAGCCCGTCGCAGCTGAAAACAGAGCTTGGGTTTTCACTGGCAGAGCGCTTGGGCCACCACTGGTGCCCCTGATATGAGTGAGGTTGAGCTGGCCATGCCCACCCCAGTTCCCCGAGGTCAAATACAATCCTGATGCAGCCCTCAATGAAATGGAGTTTGACACCCCTGTCAACTACATAAATATCATATCTTTTTAACGTTTCGTTTGTTTCATTTGGATGCCCACACTGGGAAAAACTGTGCCAAGCTGTACAAATGACACTAACAGAACACAAGAAGCATTAGATGAGGGGTGAAATCCAGCAGGTTCTGACAGGTTCTGGAGAACCGGTAGCAGAAATTTTGAGTAGTTCAGAGAACCAGTAGTGGAACCAGCAAATGCCACCGCTGTCTGGCTCCAGAGTGGGGTGGGAATGGAGATTTTGCAATATCCTTCCTCCAGGAGTGGGGAGGGAATGGGGATTTTGTAGTGTCCTTCCCCATGCCATGCCCACCAAGCCACGCCCACAGAACCAATAGTAAAAAAATTTGGATTTCACCACTGCATTAGATGTTGTGTTAAAAGAAGCTAACCAGCTTTTGACTTGCTATGCGATAAGAACAATCAGAATCTTAGAACCCAATAGTTCTAAGGATTATCAATAGATTCAAACTCAATGTAATTCGCTCTAATCTTGATTGTAGGAAATATGACTTCTGCAATAGGGTCATAAATGTCGGGAACACTCTGCCTGATCCTGTTGTTAGTCTCTCTAACCCCCATGCCTTTTACCTTAAACTGTCTACCGTGGACCTTTCATGTTTCTTAACAGGTCCCTAAGGGGGCGTGCATAAGCGCACCAGCATGCCTACCATCCCTGTCCTACTGTCCTCATGTATATATACTCATTCTATGTGTTTATGGTTATGTTTTGCCTATTTATTTCCTTTTATTTGTGCCAATTTTTTTCATGTGTCCAAGTCTATGTCTATACGTTACTTGTTTCCTTGTAGTTGTTGACTAACAAACAAACAAACAAACAATTTGTCTTCTATTCTAAATGTTACAAAAACTCATTTCTTGAGAGTCCTTTAAATCCAGATCTGGATTAAAGATACAGGAGAAAATTAACATGCAAGTTAAATTCAAATAAAAAGCATAATAATACATTGAAGTTTTCCAAGCAGTTGAAGTAGTGCACAGCTCCAGAACTGTACCCACTGGGGAAAAAATGAACTCAGAAAAGAAAGGAAGGGAGGGAGGGAGGGAGGGGGGAAGGAAGGAAGGAAGGAAGGAAGGAAGGAAGGAAGGAAGGAAGGAAGGAAATTTTATTTGGAGATGGGCTGAAATGAATTTTTCAAAAGAAAAAGGGAAAATGAGAATCATACCAAAGTGGAAATAGATAGCCTCCCTCTACATCCTTGATATTAAAAATAGGTGTAAGAAAGATGTTTTATCTCACCTGCTGGTTTCCCATAATATATTGGACTAGGATAAATGTGTTTATTTAGTTCATTGTTCTGTGTTTTGTGAGCACCCAGCCATGTTCTTCGAATGCAGTGTGTACTAAGCCAGGGATCTGCAACCTTAAACACTCAAAGAGCCATTTGGACCCATTTTCCACAGAAAAGAAAACACCGGGAGCCACAAAACCCTTCCCGTGCCTATTTCTTGAACAGCTACAAAACTAGCATAGCAGAGCATAACTAGCATAGTAGTTGAATTAAACGTTCTATTTTCTTCTGAAACTTTTCTTTTCTTGCAGTTGTCCATGGTTGGCCTACTGGGGGTTGAAATGCTCCCGGTTCGGACCGAATTGCCTGATCTGGTAGCGATGGAGGTGGGTGGTTTGGAGAATGGGTAGCAAAAATCCCTGCCCCCCCCCTCCCATGCCCAGCTGAGCCGCACAATCATCAGAGGCTTTTTTTTTTTACTTTTAAAAGCATTTTTTCTAGCCCCTCTTTGGCCAAAAAAATGCTTTTAAAAGTAAAAAAAAAAAAAGCCTCTGATGATCGTGAGGCTCAGCTGGGATCCTCAAAGACTTTTAAAAGAAAAAAAACCCTTTTTTTTCTTTTAAATGCCTCTGACGGTCCCAGCTAAGTTACCTGATCGGCAGAGGCTTTTTTAAAAAGCCTCTGCCAATCAGGCAACTCAGCTGGGATCGTCAGAGCCTTTTGAAAGCATTTTTTTACAAACTCTTCGCCGAAAATGGTTTTAAAAGTAAAAAAAAGAAATTGGCCACACCCACCCAGTCACATTACCCCCCCCCCCCACACACACACCAACCACGCCCACAGAACCGGTAGTAACAAATTTTAGATTTCACCACTGGCGGGCTGGTGTCATACATTGGCAGTTGTGACGCATATTTTGAGTGACAGGGAGCAGCAGCAGAGAGGTGAAAGAACCACATGTGGTCCGCAGGTTGCTGACCCCTATACTAGGCCATCACTCCAACAGTTGTACGATTGTTTTGGATGTATAAACCATTTGTGGGATTAAGAGAATCCAGACTGATTTACACATGAAGGTAATGATAAGCAAAGAAATCCTTCTGCTTTATTTTCCCTTATTGGATATACATTCAGTTTTTCAAACTACTTTTCAGAGATATGACAGCATTTCATCAAATTATCGTGGCTAATGTTGGCATCCTACAAGTAACAAAATGTGTGCAAACATCTTACCATCCCTTCTTCAAAAGTTTAACATTCCCTCTATAGGTGCACTTTTTTTCATGTGTTGGAGGATAAAGTGAGTGAGTGAGTGAGTGAGGGAGGGAGGGAGGAAGGAAGGAAGGAAGGAAGGAAGGAAGGAAGGAAATAAATTATAATAGGAGGCATGGTGGCGCAGGAGTTAGAATGCAGTATTGCAGGCAAAATCTGCCCACAGGCTGGAGTTCGATCCTGACCAGCCTCAAGGTTGGCTCAGTCTTCCATCCTTCCGAGGTTGGTAAAATGAAGACCAGATTGTTGGGGGCAAGATGCTGACTCTGTAAACCACTTAGAGAAGGCTATAAAGTAAGGAGGGAAGGAAGGAAAGAGGGAAAGGAGGAAAGGAGGAAAGGAGGAAAGAAGGAAATTTGATTTGGAGATGGTTTAGGACCGTGATGGCGAACCTATGGCACGGGTGCCACAGGTGGCACGCAGAGCCATATCTGTGGGCACGTGAGCGTTGCCCTAGTTCAGCTTCAGCACGCATGCATGCACCGGCCAGCTGATTTTCAGGCCTTCCGGGCCCACCGGAAGTCAGGAAAGAGGCTGTTTCTGGACTCCAGAGGGCTTCCAGGGGGGGGTGGGGAAGGCTATTTTTGCCCTCCCCAGGCTCCAAGAAAGCCTCTGGAGCCTGGGGAGAGTGAAAAACAGGCCTACCGGGCCCACTGGTAACCTTTTTGTCACTGTGTGCCAAAAGCAGGGGGAGCGCACCTGCGCAGGGGCGGGGAGGCATTAAATGGTGTGGGCACGCGGGTGCACGACTGTCCCACACTCCCCCCGTTTTTGGCACACGGCGGCAAAAAGGTTAGCCATCACTGGTTTAGGATGAACTTATCAAAAAAAAAAAAAAGAATGTGAAGCACACCAAATTAGAAATAGACGCCTCTATTGCTGAAAATGCTCAAAACCATGCCTTTAATTTCTCTACCTACAAATTTGTTGGAGAAATGCAAAAGCGGGCTTCTTGCATTGAAGATGTACTGTTGGCCAAAAACAGATTATTATTCTTTTGCACTGAAGGGACACGGGCATTGCATCAGCCTTCTGCTTCTTTAAAAAAAAAACACAAAGCACACAGAAAAGAACCCCGTGTCCTTGGATGCAAGGAATAAAGAGTAGTGGGATCCCCCCCCCTCCCCATTTGATTGATCAAGCGTGTCCCTCTTGCAAGGGGAGAAAAAGATGATTGGTCAAATTACTTTGTAGGTCACCAAGTTCCCACTTGTGCTATTGATCTGGCCTTGTGGATACATGTAAGTAACCAAGAGGTTCCCCCTTCTTTTCTTTTCATTTTTAAGTGATAAAGAGGTCAACATGCAATCAAATCAAAAGCAATGATGTGGGGCCTGATAGGTGGTGAAATTGACATTTTGACATTGTGCTGGATCATGCAGCTTAACTCGGGTTTGAGGAGAAAGCAATAAGCAAGCTGTTAACGGCTGCAGGTTGCTTGCAGGCCACCAGCTAATGAGCTGCTTTACTGGCGCTGCCCTCAATTCATACAACATTCGCGGGTCTTCCCCGGTTGTTTTATTGTTACGTTGAATGCAGGCGGTGGCTGTTTTCCTGGAAGGGGCTCAGCCAATCCGCACGATTCCTCTTGTTGTCTATTTTCATCTCTGCACTTTGGGGAAGTGGGTTGGGCTAACCGGGGGAACCCCTTGTCTCAAGTGGGCCTTGAGGAATGTCTAGGACAGTGATGGCGAACTTTTTCGGCACCGAGTGCCCAAACTGGAACGCGTGTGCATGTGCGTGCATGTGCACCAGTGGTGGGTTGTCCCCGGTTCGGACCGGTTCACAAGAACTGGTAGTAAAACCGGTGGGAGGCCCTGCCCACCACCCCAGATGTTCTCATCGGTGTTCTGCGTATGCGCAGAAGCAAGGCA
Source organism: Ptyas mucosa (assembly GCA_012654045.1). Lineage (NCBI taxonomy): Eukaryota > Metazoa > Chordata > Lepidosauria > Squamata > Colubridae > Ptyas > Ptyas mucosa. Next base: position 6,230,888 of record WNWU01000044.1, read on the forward strand.
TGCGCATGAGCGAAGCAAGCATGCGCACGCAATCCTGTTGTGAACTGGTAGTAAAGTAAGGTGACCAGATTTTAACATTGGTAAAGAGGGACACCTGTGGGTGTGGCTTATTTTGTGGGCGTGGCTTGGAGGTCATGTGACTGGGTGGGCGTGGCTAGCTGGTCATGTGAGCGGGTGGCCATGGCTATGTCTATAGGGACTACTCAGAGGGCTGAAAAAAGTCATTTCTGACAGGTCCTCGCACTTTTGACTGGTCCTCACACTTATGACCATCCTCACATTTATGCCCGTGCAGCATTCTTAACAACCATGTCACTCATTTCACAACTGCTTCTCTTCACCATGGTGACAAGATAGGGCAAAAACGTAAAATGTGAGGACAGTCGTAAGTTCAAGGACTGGTCAAAAGTGCAAGGACCAATCAAAAATAACTTTTTCAGCCCTCTGAGTAGTCCATGTGCACAAAAGGACTACCCAGAGGGCTGAAAAAAGTCATTTCTGACAGGTCCTCGCACTTTTGACCAGTCTTCGCACTTATGACTGGTCATCATTTATGCACATTGTAGCATTCTTAAAAACGGTGTCACTCATTTCACAACTGCTTCTCTTCACCATCGTGACAAGATAGGGCAAAAACGTAAAATGTGAGGACAGTCGTAAGTTCGAGGACTGGTCAAAAGTGCGAGGACCAGTCAAAAATAACTTTTTCAGCCCTCTGAGTAGTCCATGTGCATAAAAGGATACAGCAATAGAGAGGGATGAAGGAAGGGAAATTAGAGGTGGAGTGAGGTTAAGAGAGGGAGGAAGAAAGGAGAAGAAGAAGAAAGGAAGAGGAAGTAGGAAGGAGAAGAAGGGGGGAAGAGAAAGTAAGAAGGAAAGAAAAGAGAGAGGTGGTAGGTTTGAGGAGAAAGATTGCTGTACAATAAAAAAGATGAAAGGGAAGAAAACCAACCCCAAACAAATATAAAGATATTAAGATAAAGAATGAACTGTTAAACTTTAAAGAATAAAAGAGAACAAATATGAATAAATAGCAATAATTAGAAACACACATACAAACATACAATGTATTTTCTTTGAACAGAGTATTTGGCCAGTTCACAAATTTAAACAGTGTTTAGTCATTTCACTTAAATTTACAATTTCTATATTTCCTTTTTGCCATATTTATTCCTCATCTATTTTTTAAAAAAACCAATATTACCCTTCATCCTCATCTCTAATCTTAATCAATTTTTCCCTTCTATTCTATATTATACCCCTTCCCATTGTCAACTATTTTTATATCCATCCTCACATTGGTTAATTATGTAATATTACAGTTGTTTAATACAAATTCAACATTTTAATATAAATCAATTAGTTATATAACTATCTTTTTTGTATATTAATCAATATGAACATGAATATTCCAATTATTTCCATGCAATCCAATTTCTTACAAATCAATTAATTATATTTACCAATAATAATAAACCAAATAATTTCCCCCATATATTCCTCCAAACCACAACTTAACCATTTCTGCTTTCAACACAATATACAATTAATAGTATCTCAATTATTACAATTCCCTAGTTAAATAGAGCTTTTTTTTCTTTTGTGTTTTAAAATCTTGAACTCTCCTCTTTTGCCATTGGCATAAATTTCCCATTGTTTGCACCAACCTTTTTTGATGAGGAAAAAGAAATCTGCCTTTCCAACGTTGCTAGCAAACAGCAAAGGCAACACCCTGCTTAGTTTCGGTTTCGGTTTCAGTTTAAATTGCACAAAGAGAAAAAAAAAACTAGAGGGAAAAAAACTGTTTAAATTCTTGCTGTGGGGCTTCAAAGGGCCGCCTATGTTTTTTTTTTTAACACTGACCAGCTGTAGGGCGGTCCTTTGAAGCCCCTGGGCAAGAATTTAAACAGGTTTTTTTCCCTCTAGCCATCAGCTGGGACTCAGGAGGCAGCAATAGTTTGGGAGTGGGCGGGGTAAGCAAACCCCGTTCTCCCTCCGTTCCCTAGCTTGTCCTGCATTCCTTCCAAAAATTGAGACTTTTTAAAAATGCGGAGGGACCCAGGACAAATTGTTGAAAATCGGGACTGTCCCACCAAAAGCGGGAGGTCTAGTCACCCTATAGTAAAGGTAAGTAGAATGTACCCCTGATGTGCACGTGCCAGAGCACCAGAAACCCAAAGACCAGCTGGCCAGCATGCACATGCCTGTTTTTTGGCCGTTTTTGGCCATTTTCAGGCTGTTTTTCAGGCCAAAAGTGGCCAGAAAACAGCCCAAAAACAGCCTGGAAAACAGCCCAAAAAGGGCCCAGAAACCACGTGGTTTTTTTGGCCATTTTCAGGCTATTTTCCAGCACCAGCAAAGACCAGCTGGCAAAGGTGCATGTCCCCACAGACAAGGCTCTGCATGCCACCTCTGGGACATGTGCCATAGGTTCGCCATCATGGGTCTAGGATAACTCTCCATGGCCAATTCACCATGGCCAACTCGCCACAGCTAACTCACCACAGGATAACTCGCTGCAGCCAACTCGTTGCAAGACAATTTGTCGCGGGACAATTCAATGCCCTGTTAATTGTTTCATTCAGTTAATTTTATTATTGGTGGCCACGCTTTCATTGAAATTATTATAACTCATATTTCTGGATTGACTTTCTTCCTTATATTATTATTGGCCACGGTTCCATCAAAATTAATTTAACTTTTGTATTTATTGAATTGTCCCACGGCGAGTTGGCCCATCCCACCTTGAGGATGAATGAGAATTTGAACCTGGGATCTGGGTTTCATGCATTAATTATGAATCATAGGCTTGGGTTTTAAGAACAAAGTGGTGTTGGAAGAGGTGATTATCTCCATCCACACTGCTGCTTCGCCAGTTATATTATGTCCACGCACAGCTTCGAAATATGCAAGAAACAAAAGAGATTGCAAGTATTAAATTACTCTGGGTTATTATGGTTTGTTGCATGGCCAGTTGTTTAGACTGGAGGTGGCATTTTGAACGACCTATCAAGTACTTCCCAAGAACCCAGGAAAGGCAGATGTTGTCGTTTAATGGTATTAAAAGTACTGTTGCAAGATGTAAGCTGTTCCAAATAAGGCTGCCTTATGTAATTGACGATTTTGTCAATGATGATGGTATTCAAGTAGTGCTTCAGATGCTGTTGTTATTATTGATTTAGAGCAGGGGTCTCCAAATCCTGGCAACAGCCCACTACCAGGCCGTGGCCTATTTGGAATTGAATATATAAATAAATAGAAAGGAGGTCTTGGAGGACTTCTAGTCCAACCCTCTGCTTAGGTAGAAAACCCATACCATTTCAGACAAATGGTTATCCAATCTCTTCTTAAAAACTTCCAATGTTGGAACATTTACAACTTCTGAAGGCAAGCAATTCCACTGCTTAATTGTTCTAACTGTCAGGAAATTTCTCCTTAGTTCTAAGTTGCTTCTCTCCTTGATGAGTTTCCACCCATTGCTTCTTGTCCTGCCTTAAGATGCTTTGTAGAATAGCTTGACTCCCTCTTCTTTGTGGCAGCCCCTGAGATATTGGAACACTGCCATCATGTCTCCCCTAGTCCTTCTTTTCATTCAGCTAGACATACCCAGTTCCTGCAACCGTCCTTCATATGTTTGAGCCTCCAGTCCCCTAATCATCTTTGTTGCTCTTCTCTGCACTCTTTCTAGAGTCTCCACATCTTTTTTACATTTATACCAGTTATGTGATTTCCCCTTTTGACAATCAAAGTCACTGGAAACATGTTTAATACAAAATCTGTGATTGTTACTTGGTATCTGCAAGCTTGGAAATTAAAGTAACCAGCTGGAAACTCGGCTATACCGGTAACAATTCGTTAGCCGTATCAAAGGTAATAACCGTTCTTATTGTCGCAAGCACAGAAGGAAGGAAGGAGTGAAAACTCCAGATGATCCTATATCAGTTTTTAGTCAATTGCAACTTCCAGATCTAAGCTGCCAGTCATCAAAACGGGACGTTTAAAAGAAATCTGTCTCTTTGAAATGGTAACACAAAAGAAGCCTGTGGGGTAAATTTGGTAGGAAAGGGCCCTCTCTGTGCACTACGTATGTGGAAAACCACATGTGCACACCCTCAAAAAACAAAACCCACAACTTACAGCAAGGATAAGACGAAGAAAACCTTCCAGAGCTGGGAGGTTCAAAATACAGCTTTAGTTCTGTTCAGAAGTGTGGAAAGCATATCATTATCCATTTCTCTCTTGTTATTCACTGTAATATTCTTGTTGTCTTGTTGTTGCCAGAAACTCAGATCTTTATCGCTCCTAAATCCTTTCCCAGCACTCATATTATCGATGCTGGAGATAAGGACATGACCCAGCTAATAATACACTAGTGACATTAAATGCCTACCAAAACCTGAAAAATATATAAGGAGGAACAGCTCTGCCTGTACATATTAGATTTGTTCTTCATCCTTTCCTGCCAGACTTAATAATTTTTTTTGTCCCTATTTTAAGCTTAATTTTAGAGTCTAAACAGTGGTGGGTTTCAAATTTTTTTACTAACGGTTCTGTGGGTGTGGCTTGGTGGGTGTGGCAGGGGAAGGGTACTGTAAAATCTCCATTCCCTCCGCACTCCAGGGGAAGGACACTGCAAAATCCCCATTTCCTCCCCATCAGCTGGGACTCAGGAGGAAGAGAATAGATGGGGGGCGGGGCCAGCCAGAATTTTTACTACCAGTTCTCTGAACTACTCAAAATGTCCACTACCGGTTCTCCAGAACTGGTCAGAACCTGCTGAAGCCTACCTCTGGTCTAGATCAGTGATGGTGAACCTTTTCGGCACCGAGTGTCAAAAAGGGAGCACGTGCATGCACTCATCTGGGCCGCCACCCAAAAATGAACTTCCGGTTTCTGGCGTGTACATGTGCTCTGGCCAGCTAGTCTTCCGCATTTCTGGTGCGCATGCATGTATGGCAATCAGTTGGCCGGCCTACATGCTCATGCAGGAACACGGAAGACCAGCTGCCGCACCCACTAGCTAATCATCGCACGCGCATGCGCACCAGAAACCCGGAAGAGGAATGGGCAATGCCATGCGTGCCAGGCGACATGGCTCCGTGTGCCACTTCCGACATGCGTGCCATAGGTTCACCATCACGGGTCTAGATAATGTTGCTTGCTAGACATGCAAATAAGCACGGGGAGATAGTAGGGACTTGTAAAAGAAATTGCAGATATAAGACTCCAGTGGCTTTCTAGATGCATTTCAGGTCTTCTGAAAAAGAAGTGCATGTTGATGAAAGGCCATATGCCAGACACAGCCTGTTCAGTACTGGGAGGGATTATTACATAGGAATGGCACTCAGTCTTACATACTGCTTCACAGTGCTTTACAGCCTCCTCTAAGTGGTTTGCAGAGTCAGCCTATGGCCCCCAACAATCTGGGTTCTCATTTTACCGATCTTGGAAGGATGGAAGTCTGATTCAACCTTGAGCTGGGCAAGATCGAACTGCTGGCAGTTGGCAGAGTTAGCTTGCAATGCTGCATTCTAACCACTGAGCCACCTGAGCAAAAGCAATAGCAATAGCAATAGCGTAGCGTAGCGTAGCGTAGCGTAGAGTAGAGTAGAGTAGAGTAGAGTAGAACAGAATAGCAATAGAAATAACAATAACAATAGCACTTAGACATTTACTGCTTCACAGTGCTTTACAGCATTTTACAGAGTCAGCCTATTGCCCCCAACACTCTTGGTCCTCATTTTACCAATCTCACAAGGATGGAAAGTTGAGTCAACTTGAGCCCATCAGGATCAAACTCCCGCCTATGGGCAGAATTACAGCCCAGGTTCCAGACCCGAGCAACTCATAACAAATGCTGATCTTCTCCCAGCTTTGCTAACAGCATCAGCATTGGCAGAGGGCAGACAAAAGGAAGAATTACACATCTTGAAAAGTACTCCTAGACTTGAAATAGAGAACATAATCTAATTTGGGCCAGCTGTAGGCTGTAGGATGGTACATCCCAATTTTGTAAAAGTGCTAACTATAGCAATAAGCGCTAACACTATCAGATACAGATACAGATTATCAGAGTTGGAAGGAACCTTATAGGTCATCTAGTCCAACTCCCCATCCAAGCAGGAAGACCCCTACACCATTTCTGACAAATGGCAGTCCAATCTTTTATTGAAAATCTCAAATGATGAAGCTCCCATAACTTCTGAAGGCAACTTCTGTTCCATTGGTTGATTGCTCTCACTGTCAGAAAATTTCTCCTTATTTCCAGGTTGAATCTCTCCTTGTTCAATTTCCATCCATTATTCCTTGTAGTTACTGCTATTAAGCCTGATTTCACCCAGTCTATATGGGTACTTTTGATTTTTCTTGCCTAAGTGTAAGACTTTACTTTTCTCTACATTGAATTTCATTTTGTTAGATAGGGTCCAGGGTTCACATCTGTCAAGATCAATAGCATTTAGATTTATATACCAGCCCATAGTGCTTTACAGCACTCTCTGGGCAGTTTATAATGTCAACATTATCTGCCTATTACCCACCCACTCCCCAAAACAATCTGGGTCCTCATTTTACCAAAGGATGGAAGGCTAAGTCAACCTTGAGCCAGTCAGGATCGAACTCCTGGCAGTGGACAGAGTCAGCCTGCAATACTGTATTCTAACCAGCTCATATATTGCATCAAGAACCTTTGTTAAGGCAATTAAAATTGTATTAGCTTTTCAAATAACTATATGACATCCCTGGTTCATCTTCAGTTTATGACCAACTTTGACTCCTGTCTCTTCTACTTTTGTTTAAGTTTTCCCGCTGGTCCGCTGTTTGAATGGGAAGAATACTTGAATATGATTGGTTGGTTTCCCTGACAGCCCCCTATAAAAGGGCTGGCTAGCTGCTGGATTGTAAATAGTTACTGAATAAAGAGCTGTTGTCTGAATCCTGTCTCCAGTCTCTTCAATTTACCTAGTTAACATGGGACACTTTATAATAAGCTAAGATCCAGCCCTGATAATACAAAAGACCAGTCTTATGGAAAGAAAGGTTTTCTCAGACTTCCTTGTCCATCCCTTCATTAATAATGAAGTAAATACAGACACAACCAATCACTTTGGGGCTGACTAACCATTTGGAGAAATATTTCGAATTGTTGCTTCCTGTAGCAATCAGTTACCAACAGAATAACAGAGTTGGAAGGGACCTTGGAGGTCTTCTAGTCCAACTCCAAGCAGGAGACCCTGTACCCTTTCAGACAAATGGTTGTCCAAGGTCTTCTTAAAAACCTCCAGTGTTGGAGCATCCACAAATTCTGAAGGCAAGCCATACCACTCATTAATTGTTCTCACTGTCAGGAAATTTCTCCTTAATTCTAGATCGGATCTCCATCCATTACTTCTTTTCTTGTCCTCAGATGCTTTGGAGAATAGATTGTCCCCTTCTACTTTGTGACAGCCTCTCAAATATTGGAACACTACGATCATGTTACCCCTAGTCCTTCTCTTTGTTAAGACAAGACATACCCAGTTCCTGCAACCGTTCATCGTATGTTTTAGCGTCCAAGTCTCCTAATCATCTTTGTTGCTCTTCTCTGCACTATGAGCCGCAGTGGCACAGTGGTTAGAGTGCAGTACTGCAGGCTACTTCTGCTGATCACTGGCTGCCAGCAGTTTGGCAGATTGAATCTCACCAGGCTCAAGGTTGACTCAGCCTTCCCTCCTTCTGAGGTGGGTAAAATGAGGACCCAGATTGTTGGGGGCAAGAGGCTGACTCTGTAAACCGCTTAGAGAGGGCTGTAAAGCACTGTGAAGTGGTATATAAGTCTAAGGGCTATAGCTCTCTATGTCTTATCTCTCTGTCTCTGTCTGTCTGTCTGTCTGTCTGTCTGTCTGTCTATCTATCTATCATCTATCTACCATCTAACTACCTTCATTTCGATAGGCCACCCATGCCCAATTCTCTCAAACATTCATTATTCGATTTAACCTCCAGTTAATCTTTGTTGCTGTGGTGGCACAGTGTTTAGAATGCAGTATTTTAGGCTAATTCTGCTGACTGCCTATCGCCAACAGTTTGACAGTTCAATCCTGACTGGCTCCAGGTTGATTCAGCCTTCCATCCTTCCAAGGTCCGTAAATGAGGACCCAGATCATTGGGGGCAAGAGGCTGTCTCTGTAAACCACTTAGAGAGGTCTGTAAAGCACTATGAAGTGGTATATAAGTCTAAGTGCTATTGCTATTTCTATTGCACCCTTTCCAGAATCTCAATATCTTTTTATAACATGGTGACCAGATCAGTTAATCGTTCAATTAGCAAATATCCAGAGAGAGAGAGAGAGAGAGAGAGAGAGATCTCCTTTAATTCTAGAGGTTTCTCATAGTTATTGCAGCTAGTAGGCCTTGATAGTTGCATAGTAGTTGCAAAGAAAGTTGTGTTTTAGTACATCTGTTAGGTAACAAGTTAACTTTCTTGATAGGAGCAAATAGGGATTGTGTTCCAATCCATTTTATGGAAGGACAGCAGGAAGTTATTAATTCTTGGAATTAGTGTGATGAGTTTCCCAAAGAGATAACGTACCTCCTCTTCAACTCTGCTGTTTGTGGGTGGTCCAGCCAAGAGACAGGAAGGGGGAAATCGAAAGAAATGCAAAAATACACCGTTGAAATGAGACATTGTTCACAACCGACATACTTGGGAGCATTTTAATAAACACCGAACTTCCACATGTGGCTTTCATTATCAAAACTTTATCGCCATTTAATCTTCCTTCCTTCCAAACCGTTGATGTAAAACAGGGAAGCTAATTTGACATTTATTTGAGTTATACAGATGGTTTTTCAAAACAGGGGAAATAGGCATTGCTGCTCCCAAGGGAAGGGGCTGCTTGACAGATCGACAATCCAGGAGCAAATAATGGCCTCTGTGATGTTTGAAAGGTTAATTGAGCTGATATCTAGAGGAGGATAAGAGATGGGGCAACAACATGCTACATCTGTCCCAGTGGTGGGTTTCAAATTTTTGTACTACCGGTTCTGTGGGTGTGGCTTGGTGGGTGTGGCATGGCTTGGTGGGAGTGGCAGAGGAAGGATACTGTAAAATCTCCATTCTCTCCCCATTCCAGGGGAAGGAAACTGCAAAATCCCCATTTCCTCCCTTATCAGCTGGGACTCGGGAGGCAGAGAATAGATGGGGATGGAGAATCCCCAAATCCCACTCCTGTCTGGCCCCGTCCACACCACACCACCCCTCCAAGGAGTCCCCACGCAGCCTGTTTTGGTGGGCGGAGCCTCCTACCGAACCAGGGCAAACCTGTAGCAACCCACTGCAGCAACCGGCAAGGGGGGTTGATATGTTTGAACAAATCCAGCTCCCTTGGTTAGTTTATTTTTCGCGTCTATTATGAGATCTCATAAAATGGGCTAATTCAGTAAGCAGGTTAATGCATCAGGTTGTGCCATCCTTTAAGTGCAACGGCTGGAAAATTCTGCTCTTTAGTTGGATGCTAAGGGTGGGTGCATCCTGTCAATTATGATTTTTCTCCATCTCCTGTTTTACAAAATTTGGTTGATTGAAACCGAGACCTGCTTCTTTCTTTCTTTTTTTTCTTTTTTGTAGTTCATGCTACACTTTTTTTTTCTATTACTCTCTCTCTTTCTCTGTGTGCTCTGTTGCCCAGTGTGCACAGATTATGCAATTGTCTTCCTTCTATATTTTTGTATTTTTAGGAATATATACATATGTGTTGACTCTCATATTTTAAAATTCAGAACTATGGTTCTTAAAGAACTTATTTTTGTTTCAGTTATGGGTGCAACAGTGGTAAATTAAGTGTTTTAATACTGAAATGTGAGCTTGAGTCGTATTTTGCCACCTCTATTTGATGCAGGAGAATAATAATGATGAATGTATTTTATTTTTCTTTATATACACTGAGAGCATGTACACCAAAGACAAATTCCTTGTGTGTCCAATCACACTTGGCCAATAAAGAATTCTATTCTATTCTATTCTATTCTATTCTATTCTATTCTATTCTATTCTATTCTATTCTATTCTATTCTATTCTATTCTAT
>WNWU01000044.1:6250262-6271712 GCA_012654045.1 Ptyas mucosa
ACAGAGAGAGAGAGGGAGGGAGGGGGAGAGACAGAGACAGACAGAGAGAGAGAGAGAGAGAGAGAGAGAGAGAAAGGGAGGCAGGGGGTGAGAGAGACAGACAGAGAGACAGAGACAGAGAGAGAGACAGAGAAACAAAGATAGAGAGACATACAGAGAGAGGGAGGGAGGGAGGGAGGGAGGGGGAGAGACAGAGACAGACAGACAGACAGACAAACAGAGAGAGAAAGAGACAGAGGCAGAGAGAGAGAGAGAGAGAAGTATTGCACCTTGCTTTTTACCGATTCTGTTTTTCCAAGACGCTCTGATTGGTTGCAATTCCCCAATGGGTAGCATTCAAAGGCATACCTGGATCGACTCTGTGCATTTAAAACAGCCCTTCGTGCTGCTGATTCTCATCAATGTTTGAACTGAAATGTATGCCCTGAGGCCCAATCAACGCAAGTTGGAAACAGTCTGTAGGAACAAGGACTCCGAGTTCAGGTTTCAGGGAGACGAAGGAATGATGTAACTTGGTGGGAAACCTCCCCTGCCCCCCCCAACCCCGAATTCCATTTTTTTTCATTCCTGAAAGCTCTGTTAGTTCTGGTTCATTTATTTGCGTTGCTTTGATTTCATATCGCCTTCATTTGCGCTTGTTTCACATTCATCCCTCGTTTTAGGTATAAGTGAGTGTGGGGTGTGCGTTTTTTTTATTTTGAAACTGCTTTATCACCATTTCTGCGATGATAAGCTAGCAAAGGCACATCCGTTTCTTTTTCTTGGAGGCAATGTTTTGTTTCTCAAAATATCTCCATGCAGAATTGTTCCGAGGAAATTTTGATGTAGTATCTATTATAATATAATGTCTATATAGTAGAGTATCTAGTATATCATAGTATATCATAATATAGTATAGTATATCAGTAGTATATCGTGTTCTCCCGAAAATAAGACCCTGTCTTATATTTTTTTGAACCCTGAAATAAGCGCTTGGCCTTATTACCATGCGCTCAAAAGCTCAATTGGGCTTATTATCAGGGGAAGTCTTATTTTGGGGGGAACAAGGTAGCATAGCATAGCATAGCATAGCATAGGATAGCATAGCATAGCATAGCATCTACTACTTTGTTGCGTATGAGAGCTGAGAGCTGGGGGTTTATGTACTGGAGACAAATTCCTTGTGTGTCCAATCACACTTGGCCAATAAAGAATTTTATTCTGTTCCATTCCATCCCATCCCGTCCCGTCCCGTCCCGTCCCGTCCCGTCCCATTCCATTCCATTCCATTCCATTCTATCCCATCCCATTCCTTTCCCATCCCATTCCTTTCCCATCCCATCCCATTCCTTTCCCATTCCATTCCATTCCATTCCATTCCATTCCTTTCCCATTCTATTCTATTCTATTCTATTCTGTTCTGTTCTGTTCTATTCTATTCTATTCTATTCTATTCTATTCTATTCTAGTCTAGTCTAGTCTAGTCTAGTCCAGTCCAGTCCAGTCCAGTCCAGTCCAGTCCTGTCCCGTCCCGTCCCGTCCCGTCCCGTCCCGTCCCGTCCCGTCCCGTCCCGTCCCATCCCATCCCATCCCATCCCATCCCATCTCATCCCATCCTATTCTTATCTGCTCATCTGGCAATCAATCTTCATCAACAGATTATGGTACATCATTAACTTGTCTTCTGGCAAATCACTAAGCCCTCTAAGAACTGAATCAGATTAACGGAGCTGCCATACATCAACAGTTGTGCCTGCACTAGAAGTCTTAGGAACCATTGACTCAGAGCACTGGCCTTTCTCAAGCAGAACTTGAGTTACACCATCCTTTTTGTCCCAAAGGTGCTTTTTCAAAAGGCAAGTGGACTTTCTTTATTTTTCCTTGAAGTTATTTTGTTTCTCATCCAAGAAGCTTCTCCAGTTCGTCAGAGAAATGAAAAAAGCTTCTTGGATGAGAAGCAAAACCTCTTCAAGGAAAAACAAAGGAAGTCCAGTTGTCGTTCGAAAAAGCACCTTGACCTGGTTGCCTGAGATGGATGATCGAGAATGTCCATCCTGTTTATTTCTAAAGGAGGACTACAAAACCCATGTGTGGTCTGGAACCACAGGGACCTGCAGGGATCAGCAAGGCAAGCAAAAAGCAGCTTGTGTGTGATGATGTCAACATAACACAATGAGACAACTCACACAATCATGTAATTTGTGCAGTGGTGTCAACACGTACAGGTCACCATTCAGAGATCTTTATGATGCCACTTCCCAGGAAGAACTTTTAAAAAGAAATGCCAGTTCACCAATTATTTAATTACAATAAGCTTAAATGAAGGGAAATCAAATGGGGCACAAAACCCCATAAACCTGTACAAGAATTATAGGGTACCCTTGTGTGCTAAATTTCTCTTGATCATCTTAAAAGAGCCAGTGGTAAAAGGGTACCTATATGTGATTTCATCAGGGGACACGATGGCTCATTGGCTAAAGATGCTGAGCTTGTCAGCAGGAAAGCTGACCGTCCAGGTTTGAGACCCGAGCACCACACGATAGGGTGAGTTCCCATTCCTTTCCTCAGCTCCTGCCCACCTTGCAGTTTGAAAGCATGCAAATGCAAATAGATAAATAGGTACTACTTTGGTGGGAAGGTAAAAGCGTTCCATGTGCTTTGGCATATAGTCATGACAGCCACATGACCATGGAAATGTTTCTGGACAACGCTGGGTCCTTTAGCTGAAAAACAGAGTTGAGCACTGCCCCTAGAGTCAGACACAACTGGACAGAGATACCTTTTATATCCAACCTGCAAAATGTCAAGGAAATAGCTAAGCTATTGCACTGCCGAATTTCAGTATAGCCCTTCCCTGCCACCACTGCCATAACCATAACCATCGCTACCCACTTCTCAGCCAATTTGACTGACCTTTTCTCCTGTAAAGAGAATGCTAACTAGGCCCTAAAGAAAAGGAAGAGTATGGAGTTTGTAAAGTATGAGCATGGAGTATATATAAAGTATGGCATGTGGGAACAATTTATAAAGCAGGCATGATCCCCGATGGCTTGATATGTTACATTCTGTAAACATGACAGTGTTTCTTCTTGCTGTAAGGGAACTGCAACTTCCTGATGTCATCAATCACTTCTGGACCTTTATCACAGATCAATTTTCATAACCAAAAACCACATTAAGGAGAGAACCAAGAGATTATTTATGTCAGGGTTCCAAGTAACATCCCCAACAAAATCAAACTCCGAGGCTTGAATTTCCTCAAAGCTAATTTTTATTAGAGATGCCATATTGGCACATCTGGGAAACCCCGAATCTGAGAGCTTCCAGGTTTTCCCAACCCAAAAGAAAGTTCAAGTCCTTGCCCATCACCCACATGTCCATCACACAAACCAATCAGGTACCCTCCGAGAACAGAAGATACCTCCTCATTCTTCTCAGCACAGCTGCAGGGCACAACAGCCTTGACTTTCTGGAAAGAATGTTATTTTGACTACATATCATCTTCACTCCATACCATCCTCCTGCCCATTTTCCCACAGTAGAATATGTGGCAGGCCTGAAGGCTCAAAGGTAAAAAGATGGCTTCCAGGTCTGACAACTGCAAGGAATCACTTTCAAAAGAAAAGTTGAAGAATTATGAAGTTCATATCTGAAACCAATAGTGGGGCTGGGCATTCTGCATTCTCCTTTCCACTAACCAATTGTTCAGTTAGATAAAAAGAGGGATTGACATTTCATGGCAACAAAAATAGACCTTTGATGCAATTTCCCTGGGCTGAAAACATGATGTTCTTTCGTTGATTGGAATGACGACACACTTAAAAATACCAAAGGGATGGACAGATCTGCTGCTGAAAAAAAAAAAAAAGCCCCCACAACTTCTTCCACCCCTTCCAGCAATAAAGCAGACACCAAAACACCAAGAGAAATTCTTGAGGAATTTTCCAGCATTCGGAAACTAAAATAGAAAAACAAAAGAAAGCTTCTTAAAAAAAAATTGGCATAGTTTTAGAATGGATTTAGAAATCCCACCAAAACAACACACACTGTCAGACCTGGAAGCAGGGGTGGAATGCTCCCGGTTCGGACCGGCTCGGGTGAGTAGGTAGCGATGGCGGCTGGCAGTTTGGAGAACCGGTAGCAAAAATCCCTGCCCCCGCCCCCTATTCCCAGCTGAGCTGCGCGATCATCAGAGCCTTTTTTTCTTTTAAATGGCTCTGACAAGCCAAGCTCTGACGATCCAGGCAACTCAGCTGGGATTGTCAGAGCCTTTTGAAAATATTTTTTACATGGTTTTACATGTAAAAATAGTTTTAAAGGTAAAAAAAAAATTGGCCACGCCCACCCAGTCACATTACCCCACTACCACCAAGCCACGCCCACAGAACTGGTAGTAACAAATTTTAGATTTCACCCCTGCCTGGAAGCCCATTTTTCAGTTTGAGCCTTCAGGCCTGACACATCTTCTTCTGTGGGAAAATGGGAGGGGGGTTTGCATAGAGTGTAGATGATATGTAGTCAAAATAACATTCCTTTCTCAGAGAGTCAAGGATATCTTGCCCTGACACCTGGAGTCGGATGACTGGGCGGTGTCTTCAGTTTGGACAGTGGGTGATTGGACCACGTGATGGACATGAGGATGATGGGCAGGGACTTGAACTTTCACTTGAGTGGGGGAAACCTGGAAACTTTCAGATTTGGGTTTTCTCAGATGTGCCAATATGACATCTCTAATAAAAAGCAACTTTGAGGAAATCCAAGCCTCGGAGCTTCTTTTCGTTGGGGATGTTACTTGGAACCCTGACACACACTTCATCCCACTGAAAGCATGTTATGCTCCTCTAACATTCAATCAGAATAGAATCAAAAATACCTTGGAGGTCTTCTAGTCCAACCCCCTGCTCAAGCCCGGTTGAGGACTTGGTTTGTGGGGGCAATAAGCTGACTTTGTGTAAAATATACAAAAGTATGAAGGCTATTGCTTAATGCATTGTAAGCCGCTCTGAGTCTCTGGAAAAGGGCGGCTTATAAATCAATTTTTTTTAAAAAAGGGGGGGGAAGCAGGAGACCCTATACCATTCCAGACAAGTGACTGTCCAGTCTGTTCTTAAAAACCTCCAGCAGTGATGGATCAACTTCTGAAGGAAAGCTGTTCCATTGGTTAATGGTTCTCACAGTTAGAAGTTTCTCCTCAATCCAGGTTGTTTCTCCTTGATTAGTTTCCATCCATTGTTTCTTCTCTTGCCTTCTGGTGCTTTGGAAAATAAGTTGACCTTCCCTCTTCTTTCTGGCAGCCCCACAAATACCAGAACACTGCTATCATGTCAGCCCTAGTCCTTTTCTCTAGACTAGCCATACAACTGTTCTTCATATATTTTAGTCTCCAGGCCTTTCATCATCATAGTTGCTTTTCTCTCCACTTTTTCTCAAAATCTCAACATCTTTTCTTGTAATGTGGTGATGCAGTATTGCAGGTGTGGTCTTACTAAGATTTTATAAAGCGGTACTAATGCTCACCAATGTTAATTTTGCAGTTCTCTCAATAGGGCATCATTTTTCTAGTTTCCTTGCTGATTAGAAAAACACCAGTGACCAATAGCAAGCCACTGCATAAGCAGAGGGATATAATCAAGATCACATGAAGGGTTAATATCACTTTTTAATGCCTTGGTAAAGCCACACTTGGAATACTGCATCCAGTTTTGGTCGCCACAGCATAAAAAAGATGTGGAGACTCTAGAAAGAGTGCAGAGAAGAGCAACAAAGATGATTAGGAGACTGGAGGCTAAAACATATGAAGAACGGTTGCAGGAACTGGGTATGTCTAGTTTAATGAAAAGAAGGACTAGGGATGACACGGTAGCAGTGTTTCGATATCTCAGGAGTTGCCACAAAGAGAGAGTCCAGCTATTCTCCAAAGCACCTGAGGGCAGGACAAGAAGCAATGGGTGGAAACTAAACAAGGAGAGAAGCAATTTAGAATTAAGGAGAAATTCCCTGACAGAACATTTGATCAGTGGAACAACTTGTCTCCAGAAGTTGTGAATGCTGCAACACTGGAAGTTTTTAAGAAGAGATTGGATAACCATTTGTCTGAAATAGTATAGGGCAGTGATGGTTAACCTTTTTGGTGCCGAATGCCCAAAGCACACATGAATGCACACACATGTCTCCAAACCCCCAAAATGCAATGCAAGCACCCCACACACATGCCCCCTGTCCCCCCATGCCCCATTTTGGCTTCCTTGTTGGTGCAGGAGGCTTTTCAGGTCCACAATGGAATGCAGGGGAGCTGCACAAGGTCCCCTGCGCCCCATTTTGAGCCTGGAAAGCTGCCTGCACCAACCTGCATCCCCCTGCACATGTACCCCACCCCTCCTGTGCACGCATGTGTCCCCCACATGCACCCTGCACTTGTGCGGCAGAGGTCTGAAGAACAGCTGGCCAGCTGTAGGTGTCTCCACATGCATGGTGGAGCTGGGCTGAGGCAATGGCTGGCGTGCCCGCAGAGAGGGCTCTACGTGCCACCTGTGGCACGTGTGCCTTAGGTTCGCCATCACAGGTATAGGGCCATGATGGTGAACTTATGGCACATAAGCCACAGGTGGCACGCGTAGCCATATCAGTGGGCACACGAGCTCAGCTCTGACGCACATGCGCACACTGGCCAGCTGATTTTAGGGCCTTCCGGGCCCACCAGAAGTAGGGAGACAGGCTGTTTCCTGCCTCTGGAGGGCCTCGGGGGGTTGTGGGGAAGGCCTGTTTTTTGCTGTCCCCAGCCTCTGAAGCCTCTCTAGGAGTCTGGGGAGGGCAAAAATGGCCTACCCACCCTACCCCCCCCCCGAAGGTCCTCCAGAGGCCGGAAATGGCCTGTTTGCCAGCTTCTGGTCCCACCAGGTAAGAGAGAAAAACGGGCCTTACTGGGTCATCGCATGCCAGGAGCGGGGGGGGGGGGGGGGGGGGGGTCGCGTGCGCAGGCATGGGGATGGGGCACATACAATTATGGGTGTGGGCATGCATGCGCGTGACTCCCCTGCCCCCTGGCACGCGATGGCAAAAAGGTTAGCCGTCACTGGCATAGGGTTTCCTGTCTGAGCAGGAGATTGTACTAGAAGACTTTCAAGGTCCCTTCCAACTCTGTTATTCTACTCTATTCCACTTGCAGTATGGGAGCGGGGACCATGATGGAAGGAATTAAGTTTCTACAGCAAATTAATAGCATGGATTACAGTTGCAGAGCCCTGTCAGGCATTCTTATTCCTTAATAACTACCGGGCAGCTTTTCCCTGCTTCTAGCAGTTTGACAACCCAATTTTCTTTATCGTTTTCTCTTTTTTTCTCTCTCTCTCTCTTTCTTCTTTCATGTCAGCATAGAACTTTTTCCATTATTATTATTAGAAGGAAAGGGCGAAGCAGCAGCTGGATCTCGCATTGCTAGAAAACAGTTTCTACACTCCTGAGTTTGCTAGCGGAGGACAGTCATCAATCAAAGTAGAAAGATATATGGATCACATGGAAACGCTCGTCAGAAACTGGCTTGGAGTGTGATCTGGGTCACAAGAAGTTCCAGGCAGCAGTTTGTTTCTGAAATGAGATGTTGGGGGGGCTGATCCCCGTATCTGATCTGGAATCTCCTAATGCTGCGTAGATGGCAGTTGGCTAGTACTACATACGGTAATTGCTTGTCATTTGGAAAACTGCACTATTAAAACCTTCATATTTTAATGTGAATTGACCTCATCTGTCGGAGGAAAAGGCAAAGGAGGACGGAACAATAATCCTTCAGTTTCTATTCTTCTCTGAATTCTACCATGAAGTTCTTTGATCATCAAAGAAAAAAGGGATATATCTCACGGAACAATGCATACATTTATGAACATAATATCTACGGGGAAATAGCTTGCAGAGCACTAGTCAGAGGGAAAGTATTCCAAATTGTCTGGCGACGTTCTCCCTCTGAAAGTGAGCGTGGAAGTTAAGTGTGCAAACCTTCATCTCGGTGCTTTGTTTTATGTTTCGAAGGCAATATTCTCTATGCCCTTTTCTTTGCATAGAAGAAACAAGCATACGTCTGCTAAAATATAGAGACAGATTGGTCTAGGGATTAAGGCGGTGCGCTAGAAACCAGGAGACTGTGAGTTCTAGTCCCACCTTAGCTATGAAAGGCAGTGGGGTGACATAGGGCCAGTCACTCTTTCTCAGCCCAATTCACCACACAGCATTGTTATTGTGGGAAGAATAAATAATAAAGAAATATCAGACAAGGAACCCCAACCTCATTGGTAGCCTCACATTCAGGGGTGGGGCTGTTGGGGGTTCTTAGGGGTTCGGGAGAACCTCTATCTAAGATTCTGTGCAGTTCAGAGAACCCCCAAATCCTACTTCAGGCTGGCCCCACCCACCCCACCCCTCCCAGGAGTCGCCATATGGCCCATTTTGGATGCAGGTAAGTGCAGGGCGCATGTGGAGGCTCAGGGACAGTGAAAAACGGTCCAACTGGAAGTTCAGGATGGCCAGAAATGGGCCCATTTCCAGCCTCTGGAGCCTGGGGAGGCTGTTTTGGCCCACCCGGAGGCTCGAGGAAAGCCTCCGGAGCCTGGGGAGGGCAAAAACACCCCCCCTCCATCATGGTGTAGGAGGCCAAGTAGGCCACACCCACCATGGCCACGCCCACCCAGCAACTGGGCAGAGAACCCCTTGCTAAAAATTTCGAAGCCCAGTTCAACCTAGCAGTTCGAAAGCAGGTAAAAATTGCAAGTAGAAAAATAGGGACCACCTTTCGTGGGAAGGGAACAGCGTTCCATGCGCCTTTGCCGTTGAGTCATGCTGGCCACATGACCATGGAGACATCTTCGGACAGCGCTGGCTCTTCGGCTTTGAAACGGAGATGAGCACCGCCCCTAGAGTCGGGAACGACTAGCACATATGTGCGAGGGGAACCTTTACCTTTAGTGTTGTGGTCCGTCAGCGGCTTGTACAGCTAGTAGCTGATTCCGACAGTGAGGAGTCTGGTGTGGTGCTGCGCCAGCAGCCTGTGCAGCTGGCACTCGAGTCGGACAATGAGGAGGCTGGCGTAGATGTGGTGCCAGAGGCAGGGATTCAGCCAGGGCCTTCAGAACCTCCAGAAGCTCCCATAAGTGAAGAGGAAGAAGAGGAGGAGCCTCTTCTTGATGCATGGGCGCGCAGAGCTGCCAAAAGGCAGGAGTGGCTCCTCAGGAGGAGGTTTCCTCGAGAGTAAGGCATGGGGCTAATTGGCCACTCCCTTAGCCTATTTAAGGAAGGACGATGACTGAGGCAATTTGCAGGGAACAACTTCATTCACTCTCCTTCGCGTCTTGACCTTAGTTCTCTGCAAATTGCTTCTGGGCTTTCCGTCAACCATAGTAAGATTACGATTACTTATTCTTTGGATTCTTGTAGGCTGTTAAGAAAGTTAATTAACAACGTTTGTTTGAAAAAGACTGATTTAATTTAGTAAACTAAGGTTTGTACAGACTTTGTGTGTGCTGCGTTCTTTGGGGTCCGTAGCTGGGGCAGAACATTTAGCTTATCAAAACTACAGGTCTTAATCATATGAATTGTCCATCAAGCAGCTGGCTAAGCAGTAGTGTGGATACCATTCCTTTGAAGGACTTCTGACTGTAAATCTCACTCAAAGAGATTGAAGACTAAAGGATAGATGGACCAAAACACGAAGAGCAGGATTAAACTCACAGGAAATCCAAAAACGTAGATGAGTTATATTTATGGAAGTAAAGTAGAAGTCATACCAGAGAGTGTCCCCAAATGCTATGTTTCCAGACCAAGCTTGTATAGAAGTTCAAAAGTTCTAGCATTTAGTTTTTCTTCCTACTCTCCTTAACAGGCCACTTAATTCAATCTCTCGAGTGACATCCATAGGACATCTGTCCTATGTTTTTTATACTTTTTTAATCCTACGGTCTCCTACTTGAGCAGGGGGTTGGATTAGAAGACCTCCAAGGTCCCTCCCAATTCTATGATTCCATGAAAATGATTAGTTTTATTATCCTATTGTTTGTCATGGTTTTGTGAAAATTAACTTACACACACGTCTTGCCTTTGAAGGGCCACACAAGAAGTATGCTACTCAGCCTAGATCGGGGTGTCAAACTGGATTTCTTCAAGGGCTGGATCAGCATTGTAGTTTCCTCTGTGGGACTGGGGGAGGTGGGGAGGCAAGGAGTGGGGGAGGAGATGGGACGGATGCCTCCTGCAACACCCTGCTGGCTGAAACAGGGCATCAGTTTTGGGTTTTTTTTTAAGTTTTTCAGTTATTTTTATATACACATAATATAAAATGTACATTTTCTTATACATAACTAATCATACATATACATGTTTTCCTTAAAGAAAGCATTAAAATAAGGCATTTTAATTACATTCAGAGTTGCTCTTCTACCCTTTCTTCCCTCATTTCGCAACAACCCTTCTTCTTCTCCTCCTCCTCTTTCCCTCCCCTCCCTCCTCTCCTCTCCTACTTCCTCCCTCCTCCTCTCCTACCTCACCCTACTTCCGCTTCCTTTCCCCCACTCCTCTCTTCTTTTCCCCCTTCTCACCTTCTCTCCTACTCCTGTCTCCTACCCTTCCTTCCTCTCCTTTCCCCTTTCTTCCATTCCTCTCCCTCCCTCTCCTCTTCCTATTTATTTATTTATTTATTTATTTATTTATTTATTTATTTATGTAATTTATATGCTGCCCTTCTCCCGTACGACTCAGTGCAGCTTACAAAAACAACAACGAAATTATATAAACAGTTAAAATCAGTTTAAAAATTAGTTAAAATCAGATTAAAATCATTAAATATTTAGATTCCCCCTACGGATTCAGCCCATATGGCGAATGCTACCCTCTACTCCTCTCTCCTTTCTATCTTCCTTTCTTTCTATCTTCTTTGCTGTGGGATATTCTCCTTGTTTTGTATCCGAGCAACTCCTATATTCTAATAGTATATACTTTCTTTCAACAGGGCATCAGTGAGGCCACTGCACGGCTCACTTTTCGCCGTGAGAATGGTGCTGCAAGCTGGAGAGTCCCAAAGTGGGCCACACAGGGGCCTCCATGCCAGGGGCGAAATGCTCCCGGTTTGGACCGGATCACCCGATCCAGTAGCGATGGCGGCGGGTGGTTCGGAGAACCGGTAGCAAAAATCCCTGCCCCCCCCTCCCCAACATGCCCAGCTGAGTCGCAGGATCATCAGAGGCTTTTTTCTTTTTTACTTTTAAAAGCATTTTTTCTACAACCTCTTCCGATGAAAAAATGCTTTTAAAAGAAAAAAAAGCCTCTGATGATCGCGCGGCTCAGCTGGGATCCTCAGAGGCTTTTCAAAGCGTTTTTTTCTGCAACCTCTCGGGCGAAGAGGTGGTAAAAAAATGCTTTGAAAAGTCTCTGACGATCCCAGCTGAGTTGCCTGATCGGCAGAGAGGCTTTTCAAAGCGTTAGAAAAAATGCTTTGAAAAGTTTTATTTTAAAAAGTTGGCCACACCCACCCAGTCACATTACCCCACTAGCACCAAGCCACGCCCACAGAACTGGTAGTAACAAATTTTACATTTCACCCCTGCTCCATGCAGCCCGTTTTTGACCAGCAGAGTGCTGCAGGAAGCTGGGGAAGCAGAAAACGGGCCGTGGGGGGGCTCATGTGTTTCCTCCCCACACACATACATACATAGTCTGTTTTGGCCAGCAGAGGCACCACAGGCTGGTCCTTTGATATTTCCAGGCCAGCCTTGCGGGCCAAATTTAACTCTTGAGTTTGATATCCCTGGCTTAGATCTGCTGACCAAGTTATGTCAAGGACTTCACTGTTTGATAATGCTGGCTAAACATATCCCTAATAATAAGGTTTTGCCTTGTTAAAACTTGCATTGATTGTTTTTTTTGTTTGTTTGTCACACTCCCTCTTTTTTTTTTTTTTTGAAGTTTATGTAGTTTTGGATTGAAGTTTATGTAGATTTGGATTTGGATTGTTTTTTCTATTGTCGTCGTCATTCTTTTCGTGTTTGAAACTTCAGGAGTTCACTGTATCTCCTCTATTAGTGCCATTGTTGCTGTTTTTAATTGCACCCTGACACCGGTCCTTAAAGAGGCAGTTGTGAAGTTAAGTCAGCTTGTGGATTTCATCTGTTTTCACTTCATTATTACGTGTTGCCAACCCTCTGTGCTAATAACAAGCTCCGCTTCTCAGAAGAGAATGTTATGACAATTGTTCATCTGTAGAAACTGCTGAAGGTAAAGCACAGCTTCCATGTTGTGCTGCTGCTTTGAAGTGAGGTGTGTGTCTATAGCTTACCTCCATAGTTAAGACAGCAGCATCCACTTCACGCCGCAAGGATGCCAACACGATGGCAGGCATACAAACCCCACATTTACACCCTTGTGTTCTTGTACCTGATGCAAGGATACAAGTCATTCTATTTATATGAGCCACGGCAGTGTAGTGGTTAGAATGCTGTACTGCAGGCTACTTCTGCTGACTGCCTGTTGCCAGTAGTTCAGCAATTCGAT
Source organism: Ptyas mucosa (assembly GCA_012654045.1). Classification (NCBI taxonomy): domain Eukaryota; kingdom Metazoa; phylum Chordata; class Lepidosauria; order Squamata; family Colubridae; genus Ptyas; species Ptyas mucosa. Next base: position 6,262,767 of record WNWU01000044.1, read on the forward strand.
TCTCAGTGGCTCAAGGTTGACTCAGCCTTCCATCCTTCCAGGGTGGGTAAAATGAGGATCCAGGTTGTTCAGGGAAACAGGCTGACTCTGTGAACCACTTAGAGAGGGCTGTAAAGCACTGTGAAGTGGTATGTAAGTCTAAGTGTATTGCTATTGCTATTGCTATTCTATTCTATTCTATTCTATTCTATTCTATTCTATTCTATTCTATTCTATTCTATTCTATTCTATTCTATCCCATCCCATCCCATCCCATCCCATCCCATCCCATCCCATCCCATCCCATCCCACTCTATTCCATTCCATTCCCCTGATGGCATAGTGGTTAGAATGCAGTACTGCAGACTAACTCTGCCGACTGCCAGCAGTTTGATCCTTACAGGCTCAAGGTTAACTCAGCCTTCCATCCTTCCAAGGTCGATAAAATGAGGACCCAGATGGTTGGCTGCAGTGGTGGGTTGCCTCCGGTTCGCACCGGTTCTATAGAACTGGTAGTAAAACCGGTGGGAGGCTCCACCCACTGATCTCAACATCATTAAAATGCACCTGTGCCTGCACAGAAGAGTGTGCGGCCCCGCTGCGAACCAGTAGTAAAGGTAAGTAGAACCTACCCCTGGTTGGCTGACTTTGTAAACTGCTTAGAGAGGGCTATAAAGAACTATGAAGCGTATATACAGTAAGTCTAAGGGCTATTGCTAGTGCTATATCATAATCCACATTTGGCCATTTCCCCCCTGTCTCCTTCTCCATGGAGTCATGTTTAACAGAATAACAGAGTTGGAAGGGACTTTGGAGGTCTTCTAGTTCAATCCACTACTATGACAGTAGTACATACATTTCAGACAAATTGTTGTCCAATCTCTTCTTAAAATCCTCCAGTGTTGGATGTCTGTGCAGATTCTCCGTCATCCAGGTCATGGTTGTCCCAAAGGTGTTTTTTCCAGAGGCAACTGGACTTTCTGGTTCTTCTTTGAAGACATTTCGCTTCTCATCCAAAAAACTTCTTCAGCTCTGTTTTTCTTTGAAAATATTTCACTTCTCATCCAGGAAGCTTCTTCAGCTCTGAAGAAGCTTCTTGGATGAGAAGCAAAACGTCTTCAAAGAAAAACAAGAAAGTCCAGTTGCCTCTTGAAAAAACACCTTTGGGACTCCAGTGTTGGAGCACCAACAACTTCTGGAGGCAAATCGTTCCACGGATTAATTGTTCTTTTTTCAAAGAGATCTCTTAGTTGAAACAAAGTGTCACATATACTTAATGGAATGCTATACTGTATGTATTTCCATAGGGGCATCATGGCTCAGTGGTTAAAGACATTGAGCTTGTCAGCTGGAAAGCTGAGAGCCAGGTTTGAGACCTGAGTGCTATGCAATAGGGCGAGCTCCTGTCCTTGGTCTAGCTCCTGCCCACCTAGTAGTTCGAAAGCATGTAAATGCAAGTAGATAAATAGGAACCATTTTGGTGGGAAGATAACAGTGTGCTGTGCGCTTTGGCATATAGTCATGCTGGCCACATAACCACAGAAGTGGAAGTGTCTTTGGACCCTTGGCTAAGAAATGGAGATGAGCAACACCCCCCTAGAGTTGGGCATAACTGGACAGGGGGAATACCTTTTTTATATGTATATTTCCAGCTTTCCAAATGAAATATTCACCAACTGACACCCACCCCACACCCAAACAGCAGTAAACATGCTTGCACTATAAAGAAAAGTAAATACTATACAAAATGAAGCAGATTTACTATGGTCAGGGTCAAGAATGGCCACGATAGATCTTCTGTTTCTAGTAGACCTGTTGTAAATTCCAACTGAAATGTTCAGACAACTGTAAAAAAATCACAGAATTTATTTTTCCTGTTCGGTTTACACTTCCAAACAGTCAGTTCATGTCTCAGAATATTTATCTGGAGATGTTTAGAGCCATTGTGGTCTATGCCCTTGGACGTGTTGCAAATTACAAATAGGTGAACTGTTTCTGCATATGGGTAATCAACATGGCAGACATGACACAGAGCTGCTGGTAGATTAACCTAACTCTCTAATATTTGTCTAATTCTTTTTATGCTTTCCAAATGCATATCAATTTCCATTTTATCTGGTCTTCCTTAGATGGGAGTAATGAAAGTTGTGAAAACATTCTGTCCTTTTGAACAAGTCCTTTTGTCCTTCCTCAAAATTCCAAGTGATGTTTCCATCCGAGCATAAAACATGGTGAGTTTGGCTTTCGTCAAAAAGCAAAATGTCAAGGTGCTTTTTTTTTTTATGGAATAAAGTCTCTGAGACGTATGCAACCAACTGAGGAAAATCTGCTGTCCTGTGGACCTTTTTCTATTTTTTTATTTTATTTATTTTATTTGTCAAGAACGTATTTGGTAATAAGTATAAGCATGGATTGGATACATAAAATAGGTACAAATAGAAGAAACATTAGGACAGGGACGGTAGGCACACTGGTGTGCTTATGCACGCCCCTTACAGACCTCTTAGGAATGGGGTGAGGTCAACAGTAGACAGTCTAAGGTTAAAGTTTTTGGGTTTTGGGGAAGAAACTACAGAGTCAGGTAGTGCATTCCAGGCATTGACCACTCTGTTACTGAAGTCATATTTTCTGCAATCGAGTTTGGAGCGGTTCACTTTTTTTTTATTTATTTATATGCCGCCCTTCTCCGGAGACTCAGGGCGGCTTACAATGCGTTAAGCAATAGCCTTCATACTTTTGTATATTTTATACAAAGTCAGCTTATTGCCCCCACAATCTCGGTTCTCATTTTACCTACCTTTGAAAGGATGGAAGGCTGAGTCAACCTTGAGCCTGGTGGGATTTGAACTTGCAGTAATTGCAGGCAGCTGATCTTAATAACAGTTAATGTCACTGCTTTTTAGTCTGCTGAGCCACCAGAGCTCTTAAGTTTGTATCTATTATGTGCTCGTGTATTGTTGTGGTTGAAGTTGAAGTAGTCATTGAGAGGAAGGACATTGTGGCAGATAATTTTATGAGCTACGGTTAGGTCATACCGAAGTCGGTGTAGTTCTAAGTTTTCTAAGCCCAGAATTTCAAGTCTGGCGGCATAAGGTATTTTGTTGCGAGCAGACGAGTGGAGGACTCTCCTTGTAAAATATTTCTGGACATGCTCAATTTTGTTTCTTTCCCTGGAATTTTATCTCAATATGTCCCACTATTGAGATGCTCAAACATTCCCTCCAACTGATGGCACTTTCAGTCAATATATTCAAGACACTTCTCAACTTCACAGGAATTAATACAATTAGGTGTAATATTTTGAATGGGGAGGGGAGAATTATAATTTTTCACGACAGTTTGGGAGGCTTATCTACATAACTTTTCACAGCATTATGGGTTACCGTCAAAATCTGTAGCTCATCTGAATTTACCCTAGACAAAAGAAGCATTAGTTTTCTCTTTCTGCCTCATCTTAACAAATGCATCACTCAATATTAGGGGACTGGAGGCTAAAATATACAAAGAATGGTTGCTGGAACTGGGTATGTCTAGCCTGATGAAAAGAAGGACCAGGGGTGACATGATAGTAGTCTTCCAATATCTCAGCGGCTGCCATGAAGAAGAGGGAGTCAAGCTATTCTCCAAAGAACCTGAGGGTAGGACAAGAAGCAAGGGGTGGAAACTCAACAAGGAGAGAAGCAACTTAGAACTAAGGAGAAATTTCCTGACGGTGAGAACAACTAATCAGTAGAACAACTTGCCTGCAGAAATTGTGAATGCTCCAACACTGGAAGTTTTTAAGAAGATGTTGGATAACCATTTGTCTGAAGTGGTGTAGGGTTTCCTGCCTAAGCAGGGGGTTGGACTAGAAGACCTCCAAGGTCCCTTCCAACTCTGTTATTCTATTCTATATATATGTGAGCTAAACTCATTTTCCCTTCAACTTCCTCAAAAACCCAGAAGGAAAGCCATTTCCCCCCTTGGTCTTTGAGTTGCTTCTAACTGGAAGTAGATGTTGTTGTTTTTTCTTATTCCCAGCTTCTAAGCTTCTCATAGAAAAATAAAACTCTTTGTTCGAGTAGAAGCCAAATGCACGAAGAAATATGTCTTTGTCTTCCACCGTCGTGACCAAAAGTCCCTCTCAAACCAACTCAGCTTTCCATAGTAACGTGCATCTTGCTTTTATTTTGTCGACTAATGAGGCAGGCCAAATTTCTCATCTCACCACGATCCCAAGCCAGATAACGAATCCTAGCTTACTCCCTGTAGTTGTTGCTCTGTTTGGACAAACAAACAAACAAAGGCCAGATGAGCATTAAGTAATCTACATGGAGAAACCAAGAAACCATTCCAAACACACACATAATAATAATAATAATAAAAAAATCAAACCCCGGGGGAAAACAACAACACACCCACACCAACACAAAAGGAATACCGTCCTTCCACGGCGTTTGCTCATGAGCCTTCCTTCTACTTCTAAGTTTTATTTACGCCCCCCCCCCCTTCTCTCTCTCTCTCTCTCTCTCTCTCCTCCGCCACTTCTTCCAATGTTTCTCGACAATGCATTAACTTCCCTCACGGTACCATAATCGACTCCAATCTGCTATCATCACGGAAATAGAAGAGGTAAAGTGCTGGTAATAGGATCCAAATCAAATCACTTTCACTTCAGCCAGCTTTGACTGTGAAGGCAAAGCTTCCCCAGAGAGATTCATTACAGAGAAACACCTGCAGACACAGGCTGAGGCCAGCAAAATATATAGGACACGACAGGCCTATCTTTTCTTGGTCACAAGACGGTCGTATCGAGAGTAATAACGAGAGGCAGGACCCTGATAAAACCAGCCCTCATCGGGCTCTGAGTTTGAGCTGATTTGACCCTTCCCGAAGCGATGCACACATAGGTTTATCCAAGAAGCAGCTATATTTACATGTTCTTGCCCCCCTCGAGCATCTCCGATCGTCTCCGTGTTGTGTTGTTTTAGCTACGGCCATTCTCTGCTTTTCTTATTTATGTATTTATTTATTTATTTACAGTGCCCTGTTAACCTTCAGTAGCCTGAAGTTTTTTTTTTTTAAAAAAAAGAGGGGCGAGGAAACCTCCCGATCCACTCTTCCCTAGCAGCTAGGAAAGGCCAAAGTGAATTGAATTTAATAAGGTTCGGCTTCGGGGAGAAAGAAAGGTTGGAGACCTTCGCTGTTGGGAAAGTTTTTGCTAGATTTAGAAGGACAAGGCAACTTCTGGCCATCGAGGATGGAGTTTGGAGTTCCTCGCTTTCCATGATGGGTTTGTTTTAAATTTCTGGGCATTTATATCTCAGAGGACTTCTCATGGACTATGAATGTTAACATGCTTGTGAAGAAGGCACAGAAGAGGCTGTACTTCCTGAGAATGCTCAGGAAGATAAATCTATCTCAGCATCTACTTCTGTCCTACTATCGCAGCACCATTGAGAGTGTCCTGACATACGGCAGTCTTGCATGGTATGGGAGCAGCTCTGTAGCAGACAGAAAAGCTCTACAGAGAATCATTAAAACTGCCCAGGATATCATTGGGCTCCAGCTACCAGCCCTGGATGACATCTTCGAATCTCGCTGTTTGAGGAAGTTGCATAACATTCTCAGAGACTCTTCCCATCCTGCTTACAATGTTTTTGGACGGTTGCCTTCTGGCAGAAGATACAGAACAATTAAAACTCGGACCACACGTTTTCTGAATAGTTTTTATCCCAGAGCTATAATGGCACTCAACCATGAACTAAAGGGCCACCATCAGTGAGCTGTTGGACAGCATTATTTGGTCTGTTGTGTGGATGTTTGGGTGCTTTAGGGGTGGAGAATTGTGATGGGCGGGAGTGTGTTTGGGGATTGTTATGTGTGTTGGACCTGGTCTTTGGGTGTTAAGTGAATTTCGTTGTATGGGCATACTGTGTATACACGTATAATGACAATAAAGTTATTTACTTACTTACTTACTTTTTTTTTAAATTTTATTTATATGCCGCCCTTTGTCATTGCTTCCTGGTTTTAACCAGGAGGTAACCTGTTTTTTACCCTCTGTGCATGCGCAGAAGGGTTTGCACATGCACAGAGGGTCCACACGTTAATGTGACGCACGTGCACGGTGCGTGCATTTCTGAACCGGTAGGGAAGGTAAGTAGATTCCACCCCTGATGTCAGGTCTCAGATATTTCTACAGGGACACTGGCATTTTGGTGGGAGGGAGGAAGAGGAATAGAATGATCTGTATATGAAGTTTCTGTTTCTGTTTCCCTGCAATGATGTAGTGTGGGAGGGGTTTAGTTAGCATTGCTTTAAATAGCTGGTTTGAAGTGAGAAGCTTCAGTTCTTGCCTAGACCTCTTGTTATCACAAACCTTCCAATAAAAGCTCCTTTTGGAACCACTGCAGTTTGAAGAGTCCTGCTTTCTTGGGAAGATTGGAGAGGCAACAAGACCTTACAGAGGACTCATCCGTAGGGGATTGAGAGGAAAAGGGGAGGGATGGTATCAGAAAAGGTCTGAGCAAGCATATTTGAAGTTATGGAGCTGAAAGAAGGGATCAAACTCAATCAGAGTTGTCCAATGTCATATTCAACCACAATAAAATTACTGCTAGGCAGATAAAAACCCATTTTGCTTTGTTGCCCTTCCAGTTGTCATTTTATTTGCTAAATAAAATTGGCATGCAATATTTATTTTAAAAACAGAGAAAGGGAGGGAGGGAGAGGGAGGGAGGGAGGGAGGGAGGGAGGGAGAGGAAGGGAGAGGGAGAGAGAGAAAGAGGGGGAGAGAGGGGGAAAGAGAGGGAGAGGGAGGGGAAGAGAGGGAGAGGAAGAGGGAGGGAAGGAGGGGGAGAGAGAGAGAATGAATTCTGGAGAACATAGTAATGATGGGGAACTTTTCAGTGTACAATTTTTTTCTCTCTCTGAGATTCACAACACAGGAATATCAAACTTTTCAAAATTCATGTCAACCTTTCGAGGTAAACCAGACAGGAAACATGACGAGATGAAGGAACTCTACTTTTATTGTAAGAATACAACAACTGGAATCTTGCAACTCTGAAAACAAAAACAAAAAACATCTTCCTGACTCCAATTTCAACTGATTTATTAAACCTTTTTAGGTTTCTTTCTCTGAGCATTAAGCAACTGCAGGATCCTGCATCTTTTTCTCTGATTGTTTCCCAGGTGGCATCTCTTCTTTCTTCAAGGCCATTCATTTATTACACTATATTGAATAGGTTTTGTGTTTGAAATAGCTGTATTGACATTGTTATAAACTTCTGGTCATTTTAGTACAGCTAATCCTCGATTTATAACACTTCATTTAGTCATCATCCTCTTTTAACGCCCCCATAATCCCTTGCGGGCTGGAGTCTGGACAACCGAATGGAGCTGAGTGTTTACTGGCCGGGTGCCTTTCCCTGTCACCAATGCGGAGTTATATTCATCAGATATATATTCTCATCCTGCTCATAGAGAGAAATATCTGCCTCTACCTAGGATTGAACTCACAGCCTCCTGATTGTGAGGCGAGAGCTCCACCTCCAGGCCACCACACCACTCACCACAGTTCATGACTGTTCAAAATTACAACAGCACTGAAAAAAGTGACGTATGACCGTTTTTCACACTTATGACCGTTGCAGCATCCCCATGTCACACGAACAAAATTCGGACGCTTGACAACTGCTTCATATTTATGGTGGTTGCAGTGTCCCAGGGTCACATGATCCCCTTTTGCAACCATCTGCTCAGGGAAGCCCGTTTCACTTAACAACTCAACAACGGCAATGATTCACTTAACAACCGTGGCAAGAAAAGTCGTAAAACGAGGCAAAACTCACTCAACCAATGTCTCACTTAGCGACCTACATTTGGGGCTCCGTTGTGGTCATAAGTCAAAGACCGTCTGTGCAATGTTGCGCAGAAAAGAAAGTTGTTTCAAGGTTGGGAATGCTTCCAGAAGAGATAAAACAGGACTGGGATATTTCTTGTGAGATAGGCACACCAATCTTGTAGATTTTGAAGTCAAAACAAACTGGTGCTTTGATTTGCAATTTGGAAAAGTTTGAAGTGTTTCACTTTGGAAAAGTTTTGCAGGAACTCTAGCTGAAAACAAAGCCAGTTTGGTGTAGAGGTGAAGGCATCAGGCTAGAAACCAGGAGACTGTGAGTTCTAGACCTGCCTTAGGCAGAAAACCTACTTAGCTGACCTTGGACCAGTCCCTTTTCGCCTAGCCCTAGGAAGAAAGTGGCGAGGGTAAACGACTTCCAAAACTTATGCCTAGAGAACTGCAGGGACCTCTCCAGTCACAGAGGCCAAAAGCAGACTTGAAGGGACATTTTTTCCCCCTAGCCGATAACCTTGTTGCCTTTCCACACTTTCATTCAGTTCAAGGAAGGACATCAAGGGAAAAAAACCTTCCTTTTGTTTTTTTCAGATTCAGGAAGTGTGAGAAGGCATGGCTTCTTCAGGTTTGTACGGTATAAATGGCCCGATATACTTTTTGAATTATTGTTGCATTTTTTCAGGCTATGCATTCTAGTTCTCAGCTCCTTCGAATATTATTTTCACTTTATTTCGATATTTTTCTGTCTGTCTGTCTGTCTACCTACCTGCCTACCTACCTACCTATGGTATGTATACATCTCTCTATCTCTCTATCTCTCTATCTCTCTATTATATACCTACCTACCTACCTATCTACAGTATCTACCTACCTACCTACAGTATCTCTCTCTATTGATCTCTCTCCCTCCCTCCCTCCCTCCCTATGGTATGTATGTATCTATCTCTCTATCTCTATCTCTCCATCATATACCTACCTACCTATCTACGGTATCTACCTACCTACCTACATTATCTCTCTCTATTTATCTCTCTCCCTCCCTCCCTCCCTACCTATGGTATGTATGTATCTATCTCTCTATCTCTATCTCTATCTCTATCTCTATCTCTATCTCTCTATCATATACC
>WNWU01000044.1:6277256-6302102 GCA_012654045.1 Ptyas mucosa
TAGAATAGAATAGAATAGAATAGAATAGAATAGAATAGAATAGAATAACAGAGTTGGAAGGGACCTTGGAGGTCTTCTAGTCCAACCCCCTGCCCAGGCAGGAAACCCTACACCACTTCAGAGAAATGGTTGTCCAACATCTTCATAAAAACTTCCAGTGTTGGAGCATTTACAACTTCTGGAGGCAAGTTGTTCCACTTATTAATTGTTCTAACTGTCAGGAAATTTCTCCTTAGTTCTAAGTTGCTTCTCTCCTTGATGAGTTTCCACCCATTGCTTCTTGTCCTGCCCTCAGGTGCTTTGGAGAATAGCTTGACTCCCTCTTCTTTGGGGCAGCCCCTGAGATATTGGAAGACTGCTATCATGTCTCCCCTAGTCCTTCTCTTCATTAAATTAGACATACCCAGTTCCTGCAACCATTCTTCATATATTTTAGCCTAATCATCTTTGTTTTTCTTCTCTGCACTCTTTTTTTATTATTATTTGATTTATATGCCGCCCTTCTCCGGAGACTCAGGGCGGCTTACAATGTGTTAAGCAATAGCCTTCATACTTTTGTATATTTATCCAAAGTCAGCTTATTGCCCCCATAATCTGGGTTCTCATTTTACCTACCTTTGAAAGGATGGAAGGCTGAGTCAACCTTGAGCCTGGTGGGATTTGAACTTGCAGTAATTGCAGGCAGCAGATGTAAGTAAATGTTATTAACTGCCTTAGTCTACTGAGGCACCAGAGCTCAGAGCTCTTTCAGAGTCTCAACTTTTTTTTTACATTGTGGCGGCCAAAACTGAATGCAATATTCCAAGTGTGGCCTTACTGAAAAGCAACCACTGTTTCATTCGGTGATGTCTTTACTTTTTAATGGAACATTGAAATAAATGTATGTCTTCATCTTAGTGACTGCCAGAAGAGAAAGAATTAGAAGAGGGAAAAGCTTATCACATATTCCAAGACAGTATTTCAGATCTTTAAGATTCTTAAATATATCCTTGACCAAAAAGAGTTACAAGATTTACTTGCAGGGTAAATAATAATGTTTTCATTAAACCATGGGGCAAAAAAAGAAGAAGAAATCTGGAACTACCAAATACAATCCTGGTTTGTATAAACAGAGGCATAGAATCAAAATCACGTGAAGTATTAGCACCATTTTATAAAACCTTGGTAAGACCACACCTGGAATACTGCAATCCATTTTGGTCACCCGAGTACACTACAAAAAGTGTGGTGTTGAAACTTTGGAACAAATTCAGAGAAGAGCAACTAAGATGATCAAAGGCCTGGAGACTAAAACATATGAAGAACAGCTGCAGGATTTGGGTTTGACTAGTCTAGAGAAAAGAAAAATTAGGAGTGACATGATAGCAGTATTCCAGTATTTGAGGGGCTGCCACAAAGAAGAGGCGGTCAAATTATTCTCCAAAGCACCAGAGGGCAGGACAAGAAACAATAGATGGAAACTAATCAAAGACAGAAGCAACCGGGAATTAAGGAGAAACTTCCTAACAGTGAAAACAATTAAACCCGTGGAGCCGTTTGTGTTCAGAAGTTGTGGATGCTTCATCGCTGGAAGAGACTGGACAGGCACTTGTCTGAAATGGTATAGGGTCTCCTGCTTGAGTAGTGGCTGGACTAGAAGACCTCAAAAGTACTTTCCAGCTCTAGTCTACTCTAAAAAGACAATTACATTGTTGTTCTTGCTTTTTCTTGCCTTCAATCATTGTTGGGTCATGGCAACTGCATTGACCAGTCCCTATGGTTTTCTTTCAGAAAGATTTCAGAAGTGGTTAGCCATTGCCGCCTCCTTAGGGCTGAGACAGGGCTGGCCTAAGGTCACCCAGCTATCTTCATGCTTAGGATGGGACTCATGGGACTCAAATTCATGGGTCTTCCATTTTCTAGCCTGATGCCCTAAGAACTGATTCTTATATGTATTTCAGAAGTGGGTTTCAGCAGGTTCTGACCAGTTCTGCAGAACCAGTAGCAGAAATTTTGAGTAGTTCGGAGAACCGGTAGTAAAAATTCTGACTGGCCCTGCCCCCATCTATTCTCTATTCTGCCTTCCGAGTCCCAGCTGATTGGGAGGGAATAGAGATTTTACAGCATCCTTCCCCTGGAGTGGGTTGGGAATGGAGATTTTACACTATCCTTCCCATACCACGCCCACCAAGCCACACCCATAGAACCAGTAATACAAATTTTTGAAATCCACCACTGATGTATTTCATATTATGTAAATTATGGCCCTTCCTTAAAAATCAGACTCTGAGAGTGTATTGAAATCAAACTTTTAGCTGTAGCAGTAAAAATTTCTAGTAACTGATTCATGTAACCTGAATGGCAATCCTATGTTTGATAGGCAGCGCTCATACATTGCCATCAGTCAATTTCTCAACCTGTCTCTGTTGAAAAATATAATATGAAAGTCTCAATCCGAGTGTTAAATCTGTGTTAGCTCCTTCACTCAGACAAATAGAGATGAACTAGCTTCACAAGCCCAGACTGATGTGAGAATAGTTGAGGTCCCTCTGGACCTCTCACCCTCTCAATAAATTATACCAAAGCTGGAACAGAATAACAGAATAACAGAGTTGGAAGGGACTCTGGAAGTCTTCTAATCCAACTGGCTGCTCAGGCAGGAAACCCTATACCATTTCAGACAAATGGTTGTCCAACATCTTCTTAAAAACTTCCATTGTGTTGGAGCACCCATAACATCTGGAGACAAGTCGATCCACTAATGAATTGTTCTATAGCACTGATGGTTAACTTTTTTGGTGCCGAGTGCCCAAAGTGCATGTGCACGCGTGTGAACGCACACACACATGCCTGAACCCCCAAAATGCAATGCGAGCTCCCCCCAAGCATGTGCACACATCCCCCGGGCATGCGCCCTACCCCACCGCACCCATTTTGGCTTCCAGATTGGTGCGGGCGGCAGAAATGGAGTAGAAAGATAGGGCACACTGGGGGGGCGGGAACCTGCAGAGATCGGGGAAGGCACGGGAGACAGAAATGGAGGGGGAAGGTAGGGCGCGCTGGGGGAAACCTGCAGAGATCAGAGAAGGCCCCACCCCTACCCCCCGTGCAGCACAGCAGAGACCCAAAGACTGGCTGGCTGGCAGGAGGTGTGCATGCATACGCGGTGGAGCTGGGCTGGGGCAACAGCTGTTGTACCCGCAGATAGGGCTCTGTGTGCCACCTATGGCACACATGCCATAGGTTCGCCATCCCAGTTCTATAGTTTTCACAATTTCTGGAAGCAAAGTGTTCCACTGATACAGTTGTTCTATAGAACAGTTCCAAAACATGTAATACTTCAGGATAATAGATGGCGAATCCTAAACTTCCATGCTGTGACCCTCAGGTTAGCTTTAACCTAGCATTCATTTGACAGGGGGTCCCTAAACCAAAAGTTCTGTTTTGTTTTTTTTAATATGGTAAGGTAAAATAAAATGCATTACCAGATTAAAAATACTGCTCAACAAATGCAAAAATGAAAAAGGGATGGATTGCCAAGAAAATTGCATGAGTCCTAGGAAGAATGGCTAGAGGGATTTATTCTCCATAACACCTGAGGGTAGGTCTGGTAGGACAAGAAGCAATGGGTGGAAGGTCTCAGAGGGAGAGCCAATTTGGAAATAAGGAGGAATTTCCTGGTGGTGAGAAATAATTAATCAGTGGAACAGCGTGTCTGAAGAAGTTGTAGGTGCCCCATCGGTAGAGGTTTTCAAGAAAAGATTGGATAACCATTTGTCTGAAATGATATGGACTCCTGCCTTGGGTAGGAGATGGGCTAGAAGACCTCAAATGTCCCATCCATCCCCATGATACTAGGACCGTGATGGCTAACCTATGGCATGCGTGCCATAGGTGGCATGCAGAGCCCTCTTTGCGGGCACTCCAGCCGTCGCCCCAGTCCAGCTCCACCGTGCACGTGTGGCACCTCCCGCCAGCCCGCTGTTCTTCGGGTCTATGCCGTGCATGCACAGGAGGCGGGTGCTTGCGCAAGGGCGTGCAGGTTGGTGCAGGAGGCTTTCTAGGCCTAAAACGGGGCACGGGCGGGCCTCGCGCAGCCCCCCTGTGCCCCGTTTTGGGCTTGGAAAGCCTCCTGCACCAACTTGGAAGCCAAAACGGGACAGGGAGGGTGGGGCGCATGTGTGTGGGTCGCTCGCATTGCATTTTGGGGGTTCGGGCACGTGTGCGTGCATTCACGCGCACATGTGAGCGCTTTGGGCACTCGGCACCAAAAAGGTTAACCACCACCATACTAGGATATTATCACCATTAGTCAAGCTCTACTCAAAAGTGTATTTTAATGAATCTTTCTAAAATGGATTCATAAACTTTCAATGCAGGATAAACCAATTACAAAGAATAACTGGTACACTGTTGTTTAATGCTATTGTATCTACTGGGATTCTTAGTCTTCTAAGTAGAATCTTAGAATCGTAAGTTGGAAATGGCCATGTAACGTGCACAATGATGGAGAAATATTGAAATATCCACCATGGCAGATTAGATTGTGAAGAGGGCAGCATTTGCAGAAACAGCAAAAGAGACCTCTTTGATCAGGGATAAAATGATAAGTACTTTTATAGAAGACTGGAAACGTTTTATGGACAGTTTGCTTAAAATGGAGGAAAAACATTGAAATGGCGATTTTTGGATTTGCTGCCTAAAACGGGTTGAATATGGAATAGAAGGAAACTATGTAATGTAATATTAAAGAAAGAAAATGGATAATAAGCTCATTTCTAACTGTTGAAAAGATCAGAAGTCGCTTCTTTAATTATCTCCTTCTTCCATCTGTATTGTTCTTCGCAGTTTTCTTTTATCATTTTCTTAACTTTCCTTTATATAACAGTTATCTAGCTTCATGCTTATCTTTTACTTGTGTAAAAGCTTCTAACAAAATATACACACAGGTATTCCACAACTTACAGCTACAAGTAAGCCCCAAATTTATGTTGAGAAATTTCTTAAGTGAGTTTCACCCCATTTTAAGACTTTTCTTCCACATTTGTTAAGGGAATCACTGCCGTTGTTAAATTAGCAACATGGTTATAAAATGAATCTGGTTTTTCCCGTTGACTTCGTTTGTCAAAAGGTCACAGAAGGGGATCACGTGTCATTATGACCGTCATAAATGTGAGTCAGTTGTCAAGTATCCAAACGTAAATCCTGTGGCCATGGGGATGTTGCAATGGTTGTAAGTGTGAAAAATGGTCATGTCCCTTTTTTTCAGTGCCATTGTAACTTTGAATGGTCATTAAATGAACTGTTGTAAGTCAAGGATTACCTATGCAAGTATTTCTGTATTATATACAGTATAGAAAGAAGTGACCATTTATTGCACTGAGTCCAATTTTCTTTTCAAGAATCCAAAGTTAAGCATCCTGGTCATTTTGATGTCCATCCTGTGCTTGAATATATCTACTGGACAACCAGCTAAATAGGAGCCAGCAGTGTGCAGCAGCAGCCAAAAGAGCCTAAATTGCATTAACAGAGGGATACAATCAAGATCAAGGGAGGTACTAATAACCACTCTATAAAGCCTTAGTAAGACCACACCTAGAGTACTGCATCCAGTTTTGGTCACCACACTATAAAAAAGCTGTTGAGACTGTAGAAAGAGTACAGAGAAGAGCAACCAGGATGATGAGGGGACTGGAGGCTAAAACATACGATGAACGGTTGCAGGAACTGGGCATGGCTAGTCTAGTGAAGAGAAGGACCAGGGGAGACATAATAGCCACCTTCCAATATTTGAGGGGCTGCCACAGAGAGGAGGGGGTCAAGCTATTTTCCAAAACCAGACAGGGAATAATGGATGGAAACAGATCAAGGAGAGATTCAACCTAGAAATGAGGAGGAACTTTCTGACAGTGAGAACAATCAACCAATGGAACAGAAGTTGCTTTCAGAAGTTGTGGGAGTTTCATCGTTTGGGACTTTCAAGAAGAGATTGGACTGCCATTTGTCAGAAATGGTGTAGGGTCTCCTGCTTGTGTGTGGGGTTGGACTAGATGACCTACAAGATCCCTTCCAACTCTGTTAATCTGTAAAGAAAGAAAACCATAAAGGAGATCGCTCACCTTTCTGAGTAATCAATTCCCCTTTTGAATTGCTCTTCCATTTAGGAGGTTATTTTTCATAGCATACAACCAAAGGGACACCAAAAACCTAAGCTTCAATCCACCCTTCCTGGAACGCTTAGTCCTTGGTGTCCTTCCAGTTTTATCCAATCAATAGCATAAGGAAGGTAAAATTGAACTTTTTCGATTCTGCAATGTTAAGGAATATTGTGTTGTTAATTTTGATACTGAGGTTTCCTTGAAAGGAGGAAGAAGGGGAAAACAGCTTAAAACAAGCTTCACAAATTGCACAGATGTTATTCTTTATTTATTAAATTTATATGCTGCCTGTCTCACTGTTGAAGCAACATCTGGAACTCGTGCTTCTTTAACTGATCCAATTAAATGTATATTATGGATGTTGAAGAAGACTCTTGAGAGTCCCTTGGATTGCAAGGAGATCAAATCAGTCAATCCTAAAGGAAATCAATCCAGAAATCAATTGCAGAGCCGCGCGGCAATAGGAATGTGCAATGGGAAGAAAAGCACTTTCAGGCGGCAGGGCTGCAATCCCCACCCCGAATCCAAAACGGTTCCCAGTTCCCCCGTTGCACATTGCAGGGGAACTGGCCGCCCGCTGCCTGAAACGCGGCTCTGAAAATTGGATCGGGGAATCCAGGCAGCGGTGGCTGGAAAGGAGGGGCGTTTTACTTTAGGAGCTCCCGTTCGTTTCGGCTTGGCTCCTGGGCGTGGAGAGGGTTTAGGCAGCGGTGGCGGTGGCTCCTCACATTGCTGGGGAGTGAAGTCATCGTGAACATTGTCTGCCCTGAGCTGCCTGCTGGGCAGCCAGAGGGGTGACCAACCGCAAATCGTGGCACCTGCCTTGTTCCCTGAAGCTGCTGGGCAGATTCCCCCCCTCCCCAGACCGTCCCGAAGAGGTTTGTTCCTCAGGCTGTGCCCCGACCCAGATCCCCGCCGCCTGGAACTGCCCAAAAATGGCCAAAGGGTGGGGGCCGGTGAGTGGGCAGAGCTACATTTGGCATATAAGATGCACCCAAATTTTCACCACCTTTTGGGGGGTAAAAAGGTGCGTCTTATACACCAAAAAATACAGTAATTCTCAGCTGTTACAATAAAATAGGTTTATTTGGGACTAATTGTGTCTTGTAATAACTCAGTAAGCTTAGGTCACAACAAGGTCCAAGAGCCTTGGATAGTACAGTGGTCTAAAGCCCTGTTATTAACATCAGCTGCCTGCAATTATTGCAGGTTCGAATCTCACCAAGGCTCAAGGTTGACTCAGCCTTCCATCCTTTCTAAGGTGGGTAAAATGAGGACCCAGTTGTGGGGGCAATAAGCTGACTTTGTATAAATATACAAAAATATGAAGGCTATTGCTTAGCACATTGTAAGCTGCCCTGAGTCTCCGGAGAAGGGCGGCATATAAATCAAATTTAAAAAAAACAAAAACAAAACAAAACTCCAGGAGGAAGGGGAGGACAGAGGAGCCTGGCATGCTATATCCGATGAGGTCACAGAGTTCGACACAACTTGAACAACAACAACAACAACAATGAACGCATCCGATCTTTCTCAACCAAAAGCAAGAAGTCTCAAAATGTGAGGCAGGGGATTCAAGCGGTTTATCAGGTAGATAGATAGATAGTCTTAAGGTGGAATGTTACAAGTTCTTTTACATATATCATGGTTAGTCAGGGGTGGGGCTGCTGGGGGTTTGCAGGGGTTCGGGAGAACCTCTAACTAAGATTCTGTGCAGTTCGGGGAACCCCCAAATCCCACTCCTGGCTGGCCCTGCCCACCACACCCTGCCCCTCCCAGGAGTCCCCACGCAGACTGTTTTGGATGCAGGTAAGTGCAGGGCATACACAGAGGGTGAGGGAGGGTGAAAAGCGGGCCTACCGGAAGTTCAGGAAGGCCAGAAACAGGCCTGTTTCCAGCCACCAGAGAGCCTCCAGAGAGCCTCCAGAGCCTGGGGAGGCCATTTTCGCCCTCCCGGAGGCTCAAGGAAAACCTCCGGAACCGGGGAAGGCAAAAAATCCCCCCGCCATGGAGCAGGAGGCGAACTAGGCCATGCCCACCATGGCCAAGCCCACCCAGCAGCCAGGCAGAGAACCCCTTGTTAAAATTTTTGAAGCCCACCCCTGTGGTTAGTGGACTCCAAAATCCCAGAGAACCAATCCAATTCCACCTGACCTCCAAACAATATGGCTACCAGTACCCAAGGGATAGTACTCGCTATTTCCCACGTCAGTCTTCTTCAAAGCTACTACAATTTCTGTTCTTGCACTGCTTCTCTTTGTGACCCCGACTTCTGAAGGACAGTAACTCTTCTATCTTAAGCTGCTTCAGGCTGTTTTAGTTTCTGCCTTCCCTCTCACTTCCACATCTCAAAAAAGTATTTGTAGGCAGTTGAATTTCCAAAATTAGCCTTAGAATTGTCATTTTTAATATGGTCAAATGTGAAATTATTAACAGATGGGAAATAACCATATTATAGCAAACTAAACTAATTTAAATTCAATTCACATTTAGTCAAATCAAACTTAGTTTTTCTCCTTCTCCTGTTTACTCTAAGTAAGATCTGAGTACATTACTCACAAGCCAATTATAGTCCTTAGCTAAATTTTGGTTGTCCCCTAATCTTCACGAGCCGGTGATCTGACTTGGCATAAACCAGCTTTAGAAATTGCCGTTTTATTTAGGACCATGAGACTGGAGTCCTTCTGCATCTTTAGAAGAAGGATTGAAATTCAACAGTCAAGTTTCTGCTGTTGTACAATCACTTGGCACATCTATGGAGATTCTCAGTCCAGGTCATGATTGTCCCAAAGATGCTTTTTCAAGAGACATCTGGCCCTTCTGATTTTTCTTTGAAGACCAAAGAAGCTTCCTCCAAGAAGCTTTTTCAGCTCAGACTGGATGGTGGGGAATTGAAGGATTTATATTCCTTGCAGACAGCTGGTCCTTTGCATCCTTTTAGAGAATCGTTGAGGCCACTTGGAGGTTTTTCTGTGTCCTCAGGGTCACCTGAGTGGTTTAAATGGGTGTGGAGCCTTCTTGGAAATGCTGAAATGACTGTGTTGAAGTCTGGAGATAGATGACATCATATCCCTCTCCCTCTGTTAAGAGAGAGCCGTTCAGTTTTGACACAGATGGCCTCTTTGACCCCTCTTTCAAACCAGCGGTCCTCTCCGTCCAAAATGTGGACTTTGCGGTCTTCAAAAGAGTGGCCTTTGTCTTTTAAATGCAGGCGGACTGCTGAATCTTGTCCTGATGGGTTTGTTCTCCTATGTTATATAAATCCTTCCATTCCCCTGCCATCCAGTCAGAGCAGAAGAAGCTTCTTGGATGAGAAGCGAAATGTCTTCAGAGAAAAACCAGAAAGTCCAATTGCCTCTTGAAAAAGCACCTTTGGGACAACCATGACCTGGATGACTGAGAATCTCCATAGGCCTTGCTCCCAAATATGTTTGTTTCACAGAGCCTTGTTATTTCCTTCATTTCAATTCTATTCCTGCCACCACCTTTCTGTTCGAGCCCTTTTTTGCATCTGCTTCCTTTTTTGCAGCCTTTGCTTCCTTGAAATAAGAGAAAGAGCAGAAGGAAGAATGTCAAGGGAGATGATAAAGGATGGAAAGGAAAAGTACAGATTGTGTGATATGCAAGTTACAGACCTTGGCAACTTTCATTATTCTTTGAAAGGAAAAAGAAAGCTTTAAACTGGGATCTTTATATTTTCAAAGACTTTCTTGGTCTAACAGGCTGTATCAGATGCCTCTATGTATTATAGACTATAGGCTTGCTACAAGTTTCATTTCTTTTCTTTTCCAATCTTTAAAGATATTCGGTTTTTTATGTCTTTAATCTTTTTGGACAGCCAATCTCCATCGTTTGGCCATGTTGTAATTTCTCTGGCCTGTTATGAAGATGTCATCTACTATCTTCCAACGCAAAGTATTAATGTCTACCTCCTCGAGCATATTTCAAATGTCACAGCCAACACGATGTCTCTACATAACTAGATGTTAGAGTTTGCCTGTGATTTTCCTCTCTTTTAAGCTGCCTGGGAAAACTGAATTTTGAAGGCCAGCGTTCTCATTTTAAAAGTCAAATGATTAAAAATAAAGGGATCTTGAAGGAACCCTATGTTAGCCAAGTTCTAACCATCTATTCTCTGGTGGTTTAGATTTTTTTTCTAAATTGTGATTGTTAACTACATCCCAGTAGCCCTGAAGAAGTTGGGAATAATTAGTAAATAGATGTGAAAAGCTGTAGGAAAGTTGCTTTGTGGATCACCTTAGAAGTTGAAAGTATGGAATCTAGACTACTGAGAAAGAAACTAAGCTATCTGCATACAATGCAGAAGGGGGGAAAAGCAGTATTCCAATATTTGAGGGGCTGCCACAAAGAAGAGGGATCAACTTATTTTCCAACGCATCAGAAGGCAAGAAACAATGGATGGAAACTAATAAAGGAGAGATTTAACCTGGAAGTAAGGAGAAACTTCCTCATAATGAGAACTATTAGCCAAGGGAAGAGCTTGCCTCCAGAAGTTATGGGTGCTTCATCCCTGGAGATTTTTAAGAAAAGACAGGACAGTCATTTGTCTAAAATGGTGTAGGGGCTCCTGCTTGAGCAGAAGGTTGAACTAGAAGACCTCCAAGGCAGTGGTGAAATTCAGCAGGTTCTGGAGAACCGGTAGCAGAAATTTTGAGTAGTTCGGAGAACCAGAAAATAACCACCTTTGACTGGCCACAGAGTGGGGAGGGAATGGAGATTTTGCAATATCCTTCCCCCAAGAGTGGGGAGGGAATGGGGATTTTGCAGTATCGTTCCCCTGCCACGCCGACCAAGCCATGTCCACAAGCCATGTCCACAGAACCAATAGTAAAAAAAATTGAATTCCACCACTGCTCCAAGGTTCCTTCTGTTATTCTGTATTCCATAAAAACAAAACAAGGTAACCTCTCATACTATAAAAAAAAAATCAACAGCAAGCTTTTCTAATTGTGACTTGGCATCCCGTTAATACACACACACACACACTTCCAGAGATTTGAATTGACTCCATCCTGGAAGATGGAATCCCCTGATCAATAGCTTCGTGTGATTCTTACCTTAGGTGGTGATGGATCAATTTTAACCAATCACATAACCCTATCTTGTGCAAAGTACTTTATACTTTTACGTTGTCCACCTATTTTAACATCGCTCTCCTTTTCCAAATCTAAACCTTTTGGTAAATTTGCTAAATCCTGCATGGAATGATTGACATGATAAATCTACATCTAGAACTCAATAAAGCCTCTATGCTTGATCTTTAAAGCTCTCTCTGATACAGCATATGGCGATGCAGCAATGCCATTTAAATTTGTCAACTGTAAGGCACACGGATGATGCAGTTGGAAAGAAACCTTTGAAAAATATCGGTTCCAAGTGCTGGGTGATGATGCCATTGATTCAACAGATCCAAGCAATTCTTGCGAGTTCTGCAAGTGGTGGTATTTATAACACTAAAAAAAAACCAAAGCATGAAAATCAAAAGTTGTTTGCTTTGAAACTCTGGTGGGCAGTTATTCGTGGGACCAGTTCAGCCCTATTCCCCAACACTTTCTAACTCGTGTTATAAAATGTTTTTCAAATTCCCTTTATTGGTCTCCTAATATTTATCCATTTCTTAAGATGGGTGTTCTGACCTAAGCTTCCCCAAAAAGCATGAAGCAGAATCCTGGTCCTGACAAAACCCCTTTTATTAAACAGTGAATTCCTCTCATTCACCTTCAGCAAAGACTTTCAAGGGAGAATTTATAGTCACAGACTTTACCTGGCCTGGAGAGCTGCCAGGCCGATATCTTCAAAACTCGGCAAGGAGTCTTGGAGAGTCACAAACCAATTAGGCGAACTAATTGTCTGCTGCAAACTGCCCTCCCCTTTCGCTCCTCTTTTATTCCCTCTGGGAGGGGCCATTCATCATCCACCCTGCCCTTACTCCCAAATCGACCCTTATTCTTTAGCTGTTTCCTTCATCTGGCAACTCTGCACATGCGCACACTGGGAACAGGCGCCAGCTGTTCTTCTGCCCCACTGATGTCTGACTCTGAAGACAGCTGATAACTGGCATATGGCCCTGGCTCCATCTCTGTCTCCGACACAGAGCCCTCATCAGAGCCTTCCCCAGACTCCAGGACTCGCCCATGTTCCTCCCCAACCTCCTCACTGTCCGAATCTGCTGCCAGCTCCACAGGCCGCGGGCAGCCACAACAATGGGATTTGAAGTGGAAGCAATTCCAGCTAGCTGGAAGCTCCCATTAAAATATTTTAAAATGTTGAGAACAGTAGCAGGTTATACAAGCTTTCTTCTTAATTCAATAAGGTCATACCTTCAGATACATCGCACAGAGACGTGAACTTTCTGACTACCCCATTCCTTTAAAAAGGAAAGAGAGAGAGAGATGGAGAAAATGCCACATCCTGTTAAATTTCTGCCATTTGTCACTGAGAAACAATATTGTACAAGGCGATCTTGGTTGTGTTTAGTTTAGCGGTGCTCCTGCTTAAACGGTTATGGCATTTGATGGACAGTGTACCCCAACAATGGTTCACTTATTAAGAGAAGTCTTGTCAAACAAGCTGAAAGCCCAGCATAAAAGCAAGCTCTCTCTTCACCTCCCATTAAAATGAAGATTTGTGATTCCTTTTGAGTAGCTGAGTGTCAACATTAAAGAATCAGCATGTCCTTCCATCTCTGCTGATGAGTCACTTGACCACTTAACAGAAAACAGAGAGAGTATATTATAGGGTTATAGATCAAAGTTCAGGAGGTCTCAGTGTCGTTTCTCATTAAGAGATGTTTCTACGCTCAGTCCATAGGTGGATAAATCAATATTTTCTGGCTCAAAATATCAGGGGGAGTAAAGAGCTCCTTAATTGGGCTGATACCATTTATGGAGAGAGAGTGTTTATGAGGTTTTCTGACAATAAACAGCAGGACAGGTTGACAACTTCCCTATGTCTTCGTGCCGTGGAACATGACGAGTGTAATGAGGGAAGTTTCTGACTTTCTTTGAGTGACAGGCAGGCGTAGCCTACGCAACTGGTCAAGAACTTCAGTGTTCAAATTGGGATCCAGCATTTGATGTGAGAGTAGGTGGCTGGAAACCAGGACACAGCAAGTATATTGTATATGTCGGTGGTTACACCCAGTGAGGGACGTGGTGGCTCAGTGGCTAAGACGCTGAGTTTGTTGATCGAAAGGTTGGCAGTTCAGTGGTTCGAATCCCTACCGCTGCATAACAGGGTGAGCTCCCATTATTTGTCCCAGCTTCTGCCAGTCTAGCAGTTCGAAAGTACATATAAAATGCAAGTAGAAAAATAGGGACCACCTTTGGTGGGAAGGTAACAGCATTCCGTGCACCTTTGGCATTGAGTCATGCCGGCCACATGACCATGGAGGCATCTTTGGACAGCGCTGGCTTTTTGGCTTTGAAACATAGATGAGCACCACCCCCTAGAGTCAGGAACGACTAGCACCTATGTGCAAGGGGAACCTTTACCTTTATCTTATACCCAGTAGAACGTTAATGCATACTTTTCCCCCTCCCATTTGCATTTGCTTGTACGGGAAGGGTTGATATTTTAACTTGTTGGAGAAACGAGGAGGAACTGGAAGATTTTATCTGATTTCTTATCTCTATATATTTAAGTCATAATCTCAACTTCTCTAGAAGAAGGCAACAGTGTCAGTTGCCTACAACACAGGAAATAAAATAGTAGTAGGAAATATAAGTTATGAATTTCATTTTGATTCCAGCTAAAAGCCAAAGCAAATTGAATGAGGATCTGGTAGAATACTGATTTTAAGAACCCAAGTTGCTAAATTTAATCCATGGGTTCTTCAGATGACCTCCAAATACTCCTCTTTGAAATGTTTCAGAATCTCTCCCAATCAATTTTAATCCTTGGGGTAGAATCTATATCCATGGATTTCAACTCTTCAGATATTCAATATTGTCTGAGAATATTGGGGATGTCTTCAAGTTGAGTGCCCAAATGGAAGTTGTCATCATTTGAAGCACTGGGCTACCTCTGTATAACCTTATTCTTATTGAAATAAATTTCAATAAGTTTCAAATAAATAAATAATAAGAGGCAGATACCTGTGGAGAGGTCAGGCAAAATTCAACTTGACTTAAACCATCACATCCTCTAGTTTCACCGTCATTTACAAAATGCAAGCTTGGGAAAGTATTTTGGAAAGTACCAATAATATACAGCATTTCACAGATTGGATATATGGGAAAGTTACTGTCATTCTTCCATACTTCTCAAGTTAGAAATTATAAACTCCATCACTTTGAGTCGATGTTGAGTCTTGCAAACTGACTGGTTAAATCCCTGCAGTTTTCCTGGCAAGATTTCAGAATGATTTTGCCATTGCGTGATTCCTAGGGATAAGAAAAAATGACTGATATTGCCATATGTTATGCCCAAGATCAACCCAGTTGGCTTTGGGTCTAAAGCAGGACTAGAACTCCCAGTCTCCTGGTTTCTAGCCTGATGTCTTAACCACAATAACTCTCCTAACTCTCAACACTCTCTTCAAATGCTATTACTGTCTGACAGATTATGGGAAGAAGAAATAATTATCTCCCTCGGTTACAATAGAGACTTTCTTATTGCTCTCGTTGCCAGTAAGTTCAACACAGATAAAAGTTATTTTAGGGGAGCTTTTAGTATAACAGTAGGATATGTCCTATTAAGACAAATTAGTTAGGCTTAAAATAAGTCTAATTAAGGCACATCACATTCCATTTGGCTTCAGTGGGTTCAGAGATTATGGTCCCTTTCATTAATTCTACTAAATGCATTGAACTGGACACAGAATGGTGAATTCTTAATGGTGATACACTGGTCCAGATGACCAAAATTTCTATACGGTGAATTGAACATCTTAAAAATGAACAGTTGAGGGAGCTCGGTATGTCTAGCCTATTGAAGAGAAGGCTTAGGAGGGTCATGGCAGGTCTCTGCCAGTACTTGACGGCCTGCCACAGGGAAGAAGGCTTGTTCTCAAATCACTAAAGGGCAGGACAAGAAGTAATGGGTGAAAGCTTGTTAAAGAGAGATCCAATCCAGAAGGAGAAAAAAAAAAATTTTTTTTTATTCTTATTTATATGCCGCCCTTCTCCGGAGACTCAGGGCGGCTTACAAGGCGCTAAGCAATAGCCTTCATACTTTTGTATATTTTATACAAAGTCAGCTTATTGCCCCCACAAACCGGGTCCTCATTTTACCCGCCTTAGAAAGGATGGAAGGCTGAGTCAACCTTGAGCCTGGTGAGATTCGAACTTACAGTAATTGCAGGCAGCTGGATGTTAAATGCTGCCTTAATAGGAGGCATTAGCCTGCTACGCCACTCAGGCTCTTAAATTTCCTGACAGAGAGAGCAATTAATCCATGGAATAATAGCTGGAGGTTTTCTAAAAATAGAATGGCTATTAGTGGACAACCATGGCACTAATGGCAATAGCAATAGCGCTTAAACTTATATCCCGCTTCACAGTGCTTTACAGCCCTCTCTGAGCGCTTTATAGAGTCAGCCTCCCGCCCCCAACAGTCTGGGTCCTCATTTTACCCATCTCAGAAGGATGGAAGGCTGAGTCAACCTTGAGCCTGGTGAGATTTGAACTGCCAAAATTCAAGGCAGCCGGCAGGCAGCAGAGGTAGAGTGCAGTATTGCACTCTAACCACTGCACTACCATAGCTCATATGGATGGTATAAGGTCTTCTGCCTTGAGCAGGGGGTTGGACTAGAGTCCCCTTCCAACCCTATGATTCTACATTCTAAGCACACATATGAGTTAAGGGTACATAACTGAAGGCTTAGGAACATGGTCAGCTAACGCTGATACTCAGTAGAAGCCTTCCAGATTGGCAGAAGATAGAACAAGGTTCTCAGAAGTCTCCCCTAAAATACTTCCTTTCTCATGAGATCTTGGATGATAGGAAAGTATTCGGAGTCAGCTAAGGTTGCCATCCCCTGCAGTAGAAATTTACAGAAATGTTGATGGCCTGTTTTCTGGCAAAGACGCAGGTATGAGTGAACTATGGCTTATCAACTGATAGCCCCATTCACACCTCCAAAATTCAGCAGTAAAAACCCCAATGGTTGATGGTGCAATTTATTTCCTCTTTTTTATTTGGGAAAAAAGTGTGAGATGCAGGAAGACATTCATTCTGCACGCAATTCATTCCCCAATATTTATGACACATAAATTCTCAAATCATGTTCTAATGAAAGATAACATTATCCTCTCCTTCTCCTTCTCCTCCTCCTCCTCCTTCTCTTCCTCTTCTTCCTTCTCCTTCTCCTTCTGCTTCTCCTTCTGCTTCTCCTTCTCCTCCTCTTCCTCTTCCTCCTTCTCCTTCTCCTTCTCCTTCTCCTTCTCCTTCTCCTTCTCCTTCTCTTCTTCCTTCTCCTTCTGCTTCTCTTTCTCCTTCTCCTCCTCCTCCTCTTCCTCCTCTTCCTCTTCCTCCTTCTCCTTCTCCTCCTCCTCCTCCTCCTCCTCTTCCTCTTCCTCTTCCTCTTTCTCCTCCTCCTCCTCCTCCTTCTCCTTCTCTTCCTCTTCTTCCTTCTCCTTCTGCTTCTGCTTCTCCTTCTGCTTCTGCTTCTCCTCCTCCTCCTCCTCCTTCTCTTCCTCTTCTTCCTTCTCCTTCTGCTTCTCTTTCTCCTCCTCCTCCTCCTCTTCCTCTTCCTCCTTCTCCTTCTCCTTCTCCTTCCTACATTCTAAGCACACACATGAGTTAAGGCACCTAATTAACTTAATCCTTCTACAAACATCAACAGGCCCAATGGTAACCATCTTACTTAAGTGCCACTTTTAAAAATTCTATATCTCCAGCTGAAACCTAACCAACCCTTTCCTGTTTCTAATCAAAGGACACCAGGCCATTTGATCACTCTTGCCATTTATGTCTGAGAGGGGAAGGTTTGAAAATCCATGCTAGAGAAAGAACAGTCATATGCGCCCATCAATTTGTGGAACCCAGCCGAAAATCCTTTGTTATTTTCCAGCCAACATAGCCTGTGCGAGTTATATTTCACAGAGCTTAAGAGCTTAAATTACCACCCTGTTCTTTCCAATATTGGTCATCCTAGCAAAAAAAAAAAGTCAGTGACATTCCTATATAATAACAAAACTGTTGAAGAATTTAATTCTGTCTGAAATTGATGGACAAGTCAAAATATGGATTGATCTAAGTTTCTAAAATTGGTGAAGATTCTGGATGTGGTCTTTTTTTTCATATGCCTTTTAAAAAAATTATTAAACCCCTCAATCCTTCACCAGAGGTCTAATTTTGATGGACATATTATGCTTCATTGTTTCATCAGTAATCCATAGTAACACCACCAACGAGCTTCGCCTGTCATCTTATGGACAGCTTAAGAAAAAAGAACGAAGAGAATGGAAGAAACTCCTGGGAGCTTATGGTCCCGAGTAGCCTTAAGGGACCTTTTGAATAAGCAGTACCTTATTTGTGCAAAAGATTTCTCTCTTTCTCCGATAACTAGAGATTAAGCTTGCCTGGAAGAAATGTAAATAACGTTGTGAATTTGCATATTGAATTACCATTAAATATTATGTGCACACATAATCACATCAAATATTTCAGAGCTCTGAAACTGGGATAACACTCAAGCAGCCACATAACACCTTTCATCTTCAAAGAACTGCACCAATATTATTTATGTATTCATGTAACACCTCTGGTGGTCTAACACCTTACGTTTTCATTACCCCCCGTCCCACCCCCTGCAAAAAAAATCATGAAGAATTGAGGAGGAAGAATCGAAAAGCACAGAAGAGAGAGAAGAAGAATTTGTCAGAACTCTTCAGAAGAAGATTCTCAACTCATTTGACTGGAATGAGAGCTGTCCAATGTCCCATCTTCACAGATCTCCACACCAAGTCATCTTTTTGGCTAGTGAACCTCAGCAGTGGTGGGTTTCAAATTTTTTTACTGCCGGTTCTGTGGGTGTGGCTTGGTGGGCATGGCATGGCTTGGTGGGTGTGGCTTGGTGGGCATGGCAGGGGAAGGATACTGTAAAATCTCCATTCCCTCCCCAATCCCGGAGAAGGATACTGCAAAATTCCCATTTCCTCCCAATCAGCTGGGACTTGGGAGGCAGAGAATAGATGGGGGCAGGGCCAGTCAGAATTTTTACTACCGGTTCTCTGAACTACTCAAAATTTCCACTACCGGTTCTCCAGAACTGGTCAGAACCTGCTGAAACCCACCTCTGAACCTCAGGAAGTTCACCCCAAAAGCATCGAGGCCTTTCCATGAAAACTGGTGTCCAAATATCAAATGCAACCCACTACAAGAAAATCAGAGACTTCCTGTGCATTGCAAATATTTGTAGGAGTTACAGTGAGGGACGCATTCACATAGTAAAGATTCTTGCTCCTAATCCTCAAGAAAGAGGAAGTTATAATATTGTTCTGGAATGTGTGGATCAGCAGATGTTACATAGTCTTCTTTGAGGATACTTCAGTGAGGACTTCACACAAATGGCCTCAATACTTTCTATATTGGAATGTCAAAGCAGATAGACTAGTAAAGCAATTCCATGATAAGTTTCCTGATAAGCCAAGGTGGTTAGTATGCTGAATGATTAACCACTATGCTACTCTCGTTTCAGGACATGCTTTTCTGACCGGGGTGTGGGGGGTGGGGATGGCCTGTCAGCCCTGAAAGCTATCTTTTGTATTGGGCCCTCAGACCTGCCACGTATACTACTGTGGGAAACTGGGAGTGAGGATTGTATGGAGCCAGGGTGATATATAGTCATAACAACATTCCTTTTTCAGAAAGTCAAGGCCATCTTGCCCTGCACCTGGACCTGGGAGGCATCTCCACTTGGGACAGTGTTTGGTTTGGATCATGTGATGGACATGTGGGTGCCGGATTAGGGACATGAACTTTTCTTTGGGTGGGGGAAACCTGGAAACTTTCAGATTCGGGTTTCCTCAGATGTGCCAATATAACATCTACAATAAAAAGGAACTTGGGGGAAACTCAATCCTCGGAGTTTTCTTTCGTTGGGGGTGTTACTTGGAACCCTGACAGGTCTTGACACCACTTTTCTCTCACTGGCCTTACATTATAGCACCGTGATAGTGAACCTATGGCATGCGTGCCACAGGTGGCATACAGAGCCCTCTCTGCGGGCATACCAGTCATCGCCCCAGCCCAGCTCCACCGCGCATGCAAGCGTGCCTCCGTCAGCCAGCTGGTCTTCGGGTCTCTGCTATGCATGCAGAGATGCATGCACGCATGCATGGGGGCAGATTGGTGCAGGAGGCTTTCCAGGCCTGAAATGGGGCACAGGGGAGGGCGTGCCCCATTTTGGGCCTGGAAAGCCTCCTGCACCAACCTGGAAGCCAAAACGGGATGTGGGGGGCAGGAGCGCATACATGGGGGCCAGGACGCATGCGCAGGGGCCAAGACAAATAAACCGGGGGAGTTTGCATTGCATTTTGGGGGTTCTGGCACACGTGTCTATTTTTGCACGCACGAGTGCACTTTGGGCACCCGGCACCAAAAAGGTTAACCATCACTGTTATAGCAGTTGTAAGGAATCAGGTTCTCAAGTGTGTCTATATGCAATTGTTAAAAGTTCTTGCTTGTCCTGAATGGTACAGGGCAAAGGTGTCAAACTCAAGGCCCACGGGGCGGCCCTGGAAGATCCGGTCCATGGTAGCTTGGGAGGCCTGCACACGCCCTCTCTTCCCGAGCTCTGTTTTCATTGGCAGAGGGTTGCAGAAGGCTGCAAAAAACAGAGCTCGGGAGCCCATTTTCCCTGGCGGAGTACTCGGGTCACAGGCGCCCCTGACAAGAGTGATATCAAGCAGGCCATGCCAGTGGTGAAATCCAATTTTTTTTTACTACCGGTTCTGTGGGCATGGCTTGGTGGGTATGGCTTGGTGGGCATGGCAGGAGAAGGATACTGCAAAATCCCCATTCCCTCCAGGGGAAGGATACTGGAAAATCCCCATTCCCACTCCACCCTGGAGCCAGCCAGAAGTGGTATTTGCCGGTTCTCCAAACTTCTCAAAATTTCTGCTACTGGTTCTTTAGAACCTGTCAGAACCTGCTGGATTTCACCCCTGGGCCACAGCCACCCTGGCCATGCCCCCCCCCTCCCGCCCACCAAGATCAAACACAACCCTGATGTGGCCCTTGATGAAATTGAATTTGACACCCCCGGTATAGGGTCTCCTGCTCAAGCAGAGAGTTGGACTAGAACAGGGGTCCCCAACCCACAGTCTGTGGACTGACACCGGGCCACACAAACAAGCAAAAAAACCCCCCAAACCCCAACCCCATCTGCGGTTGCAGGCAGCACATGAAACTACGCTCCCTCTGGGCCACGAAAAACCTCTCTCCATTGAACCAGTCCCTGGTGCCCAAAAGGTTGGGAGCCATTGGAGTAGAAGACCTCCAAGGTCCCCTCCAACCTTATTATTCTATGTTCTATGATCTCTGGAGCACTATATACACCCAAGTACATCGATGTAGTATCTCTTCCCACCAGGTTGTCTGCCTTTTTCTTCTCCAGTTCTGCCTCTTCCACGTCTCACCTCTGGATGATCAGCAGCATAAAGAAAGAGAAAAGGACACTCAGTGAAGACGGAGAGGGGACAAAACATAACAAGATAAATATTTTAAAATACTTTTTATTTTTTAAAACAACAAGACATAACAAACACTAGCATAAAACATATACTCCTTCTTTACAACAGTTTCATAATGGTAATCCTCTATTATTTACATTTCCCCCTCTATTTTTCTTTAATCATACTTATCTTTTTGTTCCATTATCCCTTATTTCTATGTATATTCCATCTTGTTTCCAACCCATACAGTCCTGAGCTTTCTTTTGCCAATTGGGCCAACCATACTTGCTGATGTCATCAATCCATCTTGTTTTAGGTCTCTTTGTCACTGTAACAGAGTTGGAAGGGACCTTGGAGGTCATCTAGTCCAACCCCCTGCTCACGCAGGAGACCTGTATTAGGGATTCGAACTGCCAAACTGCCAACCAATCTGATTGACAAGCTCAGTTGTCTTAGCCGCTGAGCCACCTTCATGGAGGCTTTTGATCAGTGGTGGGATTCAAAAAAATTTATTACTGGCTCTTTGGCCGTGACCTGGTGGGCGTGATGTGGTTTGTGGGTGTGGCAGGGGAAGGATACTGCAAAAACTCCATTCCCACCCCAATCCAGGGAATGGATACTGTAAAATCTCCATTCCCTCCCCACCCCACTAACCTGCTTTCCAGTACTGTTCTCCTGTGCAGGGCAACAAAAGAAGACTCAGCTGATTAGCTGGGATTCAATCAGCTGGGACTTGATCAGCTGGGACTCGATCAGTTGGGACTTGAGAGACAGCGAATAGATCAGGGGCGGGGCCAGCCAGAGGTAGTATTTGCCGGTTCTCTGAACTACTCAAAATTTCCACTACCGGTTCGCCAGAACCAGTCAAAACCGGCTGAATATCACCTCTGCTTTTGATCAAGTGGGATCCATTCTATGACTGCCTTGGTCCACCTCCCTCGGTTCTTCTTGCTATGTGAGTAGCCCTTTTCCATTGCAATTCTTCGACTCTCTTGAGGCTATCGTATACTTTCATTTGTTCTCTAATCCATGTGTGGGTCTTCCTTGTCTTGTGATGCCGAGCATGTATCTTTCCATGGCTCTTTGCGCCACTCATAGCTTTTGTAAATAAGAGCCGTGGTGGCGCAGTGGTTAGAGTGCAGTACTGCAAGCTACTTCTGCTGACTGCCATCTGCCTGCAATTTGGCAGCTCAAATCTCACTAGACTCAAGGTTGACTCAGCCGTCCCTCCTTCCAAAGTGGGTAAAATGAGGACCCAGATTGTTGGGGGCAAGAGGCTGATTCTGTAAACCGTTTAGAGAGGGCTGTAAAGCACTGTGAAGCGGTATATAAGTCTAAGTGCTATTGCTATTGCTATTGTATCGATTGTGAAGTTAGTGTCCGTGTATCACCGACTTACTTTAAAACAGGTAACACAACTAATTGAAAACTTTTCTCTTCAGGCACAGGGGGAGGTTGTTCTTGGAAATTACGCTTAGCTTGCCGAATGGCTGCCAACCCACCTTTAACACACTGATCCATTTCCTTTATTGTATCACCTTCCACTGAGATCCATTGGCCAAGGTACATATCATTGTCTACTACATCTAGTTCTTCCCCATGTTTCCTTTCTTTGGTGAATTTATTAAACATAACTTGGCTCTTTTTCGTTATTATTATTTTTTTCATTATTCTTGTTGAATAATATCCATCCAGATTCGGGCTAAATGTGCCCCGAAATTTGGGAAGATGCCTCCAACCCTCAACTCATCTCTGCTCTTGATTCCATGCAACGGAAATCACTTTTTAAGGGGTGGGGGGTGGGAATTAAATTAAATTAAAGCGAGTGAACCTGGACAAACACAACCGGTCTGGGTCATTGGGGACTCCTCTCCACAGATCCTGTCTGCATCATCTGCACGAACCATGTGTGCTGGCAGACTATTGAAATATACAAGTCTTGTTTCCAGCTACCTGACAGGTGGGCCCAAGGGAAGCGCCAAAGCCCTACCTGGTTGGTCTAATTTTAGGCCTGCCAGAACTGACAATATCTCTTTGAACTAAATCTATACTCTTTTCTCACTGATCTGAACAGCAGCCTTTCTCTCTTCCCCCTCCCCTCCTCTCTCTCTGCTTGCTAGCTCAATGTGAAACTTTCTTTCTCTCCCTCTCTTTCTCTCTCTCTCTCCCCCTCCCTCCCTCTCTCTCTCCCGCCGTCTCTTCTTGCTAACTCAACATGAAATTTTCTTTCTCTTTCTTTCTCTCTCTCTTCCCCTCCCTCCCTCTTTCACTCTCCCTCTCCCTCCCTCTCTTGTCCCTCTCCCTCCCTCTCCCTCTCCCTCCCTCTCTCCTTGCTAGCTCAACATGAAACTTTCTTTCTCTCTCTTTCTCTCTCTCCCCCTCCCTTCCTCTTTCCCTCTCCCTCTCCCTCCCTCTCTTCTTGCTAGCTCAACATGAAACTTTCTTTCCCTCTCTTTCTTTCTCTTTCTTTCTCTCTCTTTCTCTCTCTCTCCTCTTTCTCTTTCTCATTCTCTCTCAGCTTGCTAGAACAAGAGGTGTCTCTCTCTCTCTTAGCTTGTTAGCACAACATGAAATTTACTTTATTTCTTTCTGTCTTTCTTCTCGCTACCTCTCTCTCTTTCTCTTATCTTTCTTTCTATTTTTCCCTCTCCCTCTTTCTATTTCTGTCTCTCTCCCTCTCTCTCCCTCTCTCTCTCTCTCTCCTCTTTCTTTCTATTTCTCTCTCTCTCTCTCTTTCTATTTCTCTCTCTCTACCTCTCTCTCAGCTTGGTAGAATAACATGAGAATCCTCTCCCCCCCCCCCCATAACAAAAGTCATCTTGTTATGCTAGAGAGCATGAGTTGAACCCAGCATTCTGGCTTCTTAGAGTGACCTTCTTAGCGGCTTGCAGCCAAGGATTGCACAGGTCCTGAAAAAGCCACATGTCTCCCAAACCTCAAGCAATCGGTGCTTAGCAGCCTGCTGCTTTTTTTGTACATGGAGGCATCCTTCATTTATTTATCCAATTTTATAAACCTGGATTGCTAGAGTTAAGGGGATGCTGGGGGGGGGACCAGCACCATCACTACAGATAGCAAGTCCTCTTACGGATTGCAGGATGTTTCCCTCGGTTTGGTTTGACTAAAGAATAACAGGAATGAGAAGGAATGGCCTTGTTGTTTGTTATTCTTCGCAATACATGTTTTCAAAAGAATCCGGAATCCCTGTTTAAGACGGGGAATAAAAACAATCAGCTGAAAAAACCAACCTATCCTACAGCAGCTAAAACAAGAGGAAAAACCACTTTCCCAAGAAAGCAGTGCAAACAATACATTTCTCCAAGGATGGAGGCTTCTAATTTATTAAAAGTTTTGGAGGTAGGAAGTAGCCGTGGGGCCCCTGTGGCTGACAGTGCCAAGCTGTTTGAAATGACCCAGATAATAATAATAATAAAAAAAAGCTCAGTGAAAAGGTTGGAGTGGAACCGTTCATGGGAACCCACATCCAAACAGCAAATGCGGCTCCAAAGTAAGAAAGTTTAAAGGAATTCTAGCAAAAATAAATCATGGTGGCAAACACACAGAGAGAAAGGTACACTAAAGGCATGGGAGCTAGCAATTAGTTCCTGACATGGAGAAGATAGTAAGAACAGGGATTAATTGTAGCTATTCCCCTTCACCGACTCCCGTAATATTCATTTATTTGCCAGAGAGAAGCTCCCTAAAGATGGGCTCCAGCACAAATCCGAAAACTCATAAGACGAAACCTCTGGTCCCGGCAACTGACCCAGGTTGGATCCTGCCTTCGTTTATTTATTATTTATTTCCCACCTTTATTATTTTGACAGATAACTCAAGGCAGCAAAACATATTCAGCATGTTTTTCCTCCTCCTCTTTTCCCCACAAGAACAGCCCTGCGAGGTGGACTGGGCTGAGAGAGAGTGTCTAGCCAAAGATCATTCAGTTGGCTTTCATGCCTAACGAGGGACTAGAACTCACTGTCTCCTGGTGATTGGCCCAAAGTCACCCAGCTGGCTTTTGTGCCTAAGGCGGGACCAGAACTCACTGTCTCCTGGTGATTGGCCCA
>WNWU01000044.1:6308599-6321167 GCA_012654045.1 Ptyas mucosa
TCCTTCCTTCCTTCCTTCCTTCCTTCCTTCCTTCCTTCCTTCCTTCCCTTCCCTTCCCTTCCCTTCCCTTCCCTTCCCTTCCCTTCCCTTCCCTTTCCTTTCCTTTCCTTTCCTTTCTTTCCTCTCCTTCCTACCTTCCTTCCTTCCTCTTCCCTTTCAGGCCCAGACATTGCCTTTTCTGTTGTCTTACTCTTTTTTTATCTCACTTTCTTGGTCTCTCACTCTTTGATTTTGCTTCTCTATAAAGTGGTTGTTAATCTTCTATTGGTCTCTGGTGATTAATTTTTTTTCAGGGCCTTGACAGCCTGATAACCCTTTCTGAAAGGCACATATTTCAGTTAAGTTAAACCAGAGAGAGAGAGAAAGAAAGAAAGAGAAAGAGAAAGGGAGATGAGACATAAAAAGAAATACCAGTCACAATATATAAATAATATGTGTCTGTGTATATTTAATTCCTCCCATGTTCGGCACAAAAGTATTGTTCCTTTTAAAAAGGGTGATTGGTTGGTTTTTATAATTAGGAGATGCTGACTTTTCCATCCATTTGCTCTTCTAATCATCAAGAAACCAGCTCCTTGTCAACATTAAAGCTGGGATTTTGTCTTTTTAGTGTTTAAAATAAAAATGCATTTTCCTTCCCTGCCATTACAATATAACGTAACAGTCGCAGCCTCCTTGTTTAATCTTCGGCTTCTCTACTTCCATCATCACAAGCTTTTTCTTTCAAAATGAATTGTACCCCCAGTCTCTATTAAATGTCAGGTGTGAAATTTTAACGCAGACACAATCACACCTGTAATACATCTGCATTATCTCCCCCCCCCCTTTTTTTTATTTCTCTCTCTCTCTCTCTTTTGGATAAAAAAAAATAGACGACTTTATTCTCTCGTGATTTTTTTTTTTAATTACTAACAAAGATCTGTCTCTGTTCTGCACCAGTGCGTAAGATTCGAGGTGCATCTTAAAACTAAGATATAGGCAACTATCACGAGAAAACCTTTCTTCCGTTCATCTGAGAGGGACCTCTTTTTGATGAAAAACGCTTGGTTGGAGGTTTTCCTGCCTTCTGTCAACATATGTAGCATATTCATTTCAGGATTGTGATAATTTTATTGCCTGAGTGGTGTTGTTGTTGTTTTTTAAAAAACAGATTGGCTGAAAATACATCTTGGAATCAGCCAAGCCCTGAGCCTTTGATATATTTTTTTCCCTTCTTCTTTCCTGTAGCATTGCTCTCTCACCTTACCCAGGTGCATGTTAAATCGGTATTAATGGCAATATCATTCTTGTGCAGTCATCTTCACTTCGCAATTTGGTTTTAATTACCCACTGCGTTGTCTCTCCCCCTTACTGACAGCCATTAAATAAGGAATGACACCATAGGAACGCTGGCATTGAATAGGCACTTCTAATCCTCTGGCTTTTGGGAGAATTTCTGGCAGTAAATCCCTGCCTACAACTCTCTCTCTCTCTCTCTCTCTCCCTCTCTCTCTCTCTCTCTCTCTCTCTCTCTCTCTCTCTCTCTCTCTCTCTCTCTCTCTCTCTCTCTTTCCCTCTAAATGCTAACTTCAAAAGACAGACGACAGTGCCTCCTGGTGGTACCCAAAAGGGGGGAAAATTTGGCTTCTTTCCCTCCTCCCTTGGATATGTTCCTTTGATTGCTTAGTTAGCAATGCTTTATTTGGGTAATTTAGGAGCTGTGGGAGTGAGGAGAGTAGTGTGCATTAAGAAAAGAAAGAAGATGCTTAAAAAATTAACAAACAATCAGGAAACACTGAAAGTCTCTTCGGAGAAACATAGCAGAAACTTTGATGCGCTTCATTTTTTCATTGGAATCCTACAGCAAGCGAGAATGTCAACCATTAACTGAATTACAGAATAACAGAGACAGAAGGGCATTTAGAGATCTTCTAGTCCAACCCCCTGCTCAAGCAGGAGACTCTATGCCATTCTGGCTGTCCAATCGCTTCTTTAAAATCTCCAGTGATGGAGCACCCACAACTTCTGGAGAGAAGCCGTTCCACTGATGAATTGTTCTCACTGTCAGGAAATTTCTCCTTAGTTTTAGATTGGATCTATTTAAACATCCATTGTACACTCAATGGCAATCAAGGTCAATACTCCCAATTGTTAATAATTATAACTGCTATTTTGCTCAAGAGGCCCACTCTACCCTACTCCTAGATGGCCACTCTTCAGAAAACTTTTTTTTTACCCATAGTTACAAACCATGTGTTCTGGATCGGATCTCTCCTTGATTATGCTCCATCCACTGCTTCTTGTTCTGCCCTCAAATGCTTTGGAGAATAGGCTGACCCCTCTTCTTTCTGGCAGCCCCTTAACTATTGGAAGACTGCTATCATGTCCCCCCTAAAGCCTTCTCTTCATTAGACTTGACATTCCCAGCTCCTGCAACCGTTCTTCATATATTTTAGCTTCCAGTCCCCTAATCATCTTTATCGTTGTCCTCTGCATCTTTGAAGCAACCTGCTCAATAAAACTGATCTGCAAGTCTCTAATCAAGGCATTGCTCAATTGTTTCTCCGTTTTCCTGAAGGCCAATCATTCTCTCCTTGTAAGATGCTATTACAAGTGATTTAGTTGTTTCGCTGAAGTTGCATGGATCCTAGTTCCCCAGCAGTAGCCACAATTGCATCATGATGTCATCAGGCAAATATTTATTCAGTGATGCAATGGTGTGTGACATCACTTCCCCAAAAACTCATGAGTCACACACATTTCTGTTCAAAAGGCTATCACTGTCCTTTATAACTCTATTGAAAAAGAGGTCCCACTCAATCCAGTGAAACTTTCCTGACAGACGTAACTGTAACAGATTCTCTTGATTACTCTTGGGTGCTGCAGTCCTATATGTATATACCCAATAGTTTTATTATTATGATTTGTCACATGGTCAGCCAGATATTCAGACTGGATTTGGCATTTTTGGCCACTTATTCAGTCCTTCCCAAGGACCTGGGATAGGCAGATGTCAGTGTTTTACAGGTATCGTCACAGGATGAAAGCTGTTCTGAGCAGAGCTGCCTTTTGCAATTGACTGAGGGTGAATTTGTCAATGCCGACAATGTTCAAGTGATGATCCAGTTGTTTTGGATTATATGCAAGGCAAGGCGCCTATCTCCATTGGTCCTATCTTTGCTTGCTTTTGCCATAGTTGTTCTACTTCTATTTGCAGGTCTTTTTTATTACCTTCTCCAGTTCCTTCCTCTTCTATTTTGCAGGTACTGCCATGTCCACTATCCAAACTTTTTTTCTCTTTCTTATTTACAATTATTAAGCCTGGATTGTTATGCGGCAGATTCCCTTCCATTTGAAGTCTAAAGTCCCAGACCTCTTTAGCATCTTCATTTTCTATTACTTTCTCTATTTTATGATCCCACCGTCCTTGCTTGCAGGAAAATGGTATTTCTTGCAGATCTTCCAATGCACCATTGTTGTTGTTGTTGTTGTTGTTGTTGTTGTACTTACTCTGAGTAGACACCATTTTTTATGGCACTGTATTGCCTGATTTTTGAAATATTTTATATTTCAAAAAATTTCTTTCTGTTAAGAAAGTGCTTTGGATATATTTAGAAGACCCTAATATCAAAGTATCTGATTAAGCTGGATTACTCACTAGGTTGTGTCTGTTTCCTTTATCAAGGGGGAGGCATTCATCTCAATGGGGAACAAAGCACCCCATTGTGGTGGATCACAGCCGATCCATACAGGTTCCCCAGCCTCATTTTATATTTGAAATAGTAAGTGATATATTTTTCACCTCAGGCAGTAAAATGCCTTAGGCTGGTTCAAGTAAAAAAGCATGCTTTGAAATTCCTGATGTAAAAGATGGGGGAAAAGGAACATCACCAGGAAGAAAACAAAGCTTATAGCAAAACTCTGTAGTAAAGAGGGATCCTGCTTACAATTTCTAACCTGACATTCAGTACTTTTGTCAGATATTCCAATCCATTGACCTTCCTCCATTGCTATTCAACAGTGACAGAATCTTAGAATCCTAGGGCTGGAAGGGACCTTGGAGGTCTTCTAATCCAATCCCTTGTCCAAGGAAGGAGTCCTTTTTCTATCCCAGTAGGATAGGATAGGATGGGATGGATGGGATGGGATGGGATGGGATGGGATGGGATGGATGGGGATGGAACGGATGGGGTGGGATGGGGATGGATGGGGTGGGGTGGGGTGGGGTGGGATGGGGAGGGGAGGGGAAGGGAGGGGAAGGGAGGGAAGGGGATGGGATGGGATGGGATGGGATGGGGGAGGGCCGCCCTGAGTCTCCGGAGAAGGGCGGCATATAAATCAAATAAATAGATAGATAGATAGATAGATAGATAGATAGATAGATAGATAGATAGATTTATTTATTTTATAAGTTTATAAGTTTATTTAATTTGTATACCACCCTCCTCCCGAAGGACTTGAGGCAGTGAACAGCCATAAATAAAACATATAAATAAAACATTTAAAACCCACTAAAATCCAATTAAATAAATTTGGCCATAGAAATATTAAAACCCCAATAATTTAAAACAAATTAAAATTTATAATATTAATTTAAAAAGGGGAATCAGGCCAGGCCTGCCTGACGAAATAAAAAGGTCTTAAGAGTGCGGCGAAAGGTGCGTAGGTCCGGGATCCTCTGAATCTCTGGGGGGAGCTCATTCCAGATAGTAGGTGGCCCCACAGAGAAGGCTCTCCCCCTGGGGGCTGCCAGTCAACATTGTTTGGCCGACGGCACCCGGAGGAGGCCCTCTCTATGAGAGCGTACCGGCTGGTGGGAGGCCACTGGTGGCAGTAGGTGGTCTCGTAAATAACCAGGTCCTAAGCCATGGAGCACTTTAAAGGTAGTAACCAAAACCTTGAAGCGCACCCGGAAGACCACTGGGATCCAGTGCAGCTTGCGCAGGAGAGGTGTCACACGGGAACGCCATGTCGCTCCCATAACCACCCGCACAGCTGCACTCTGCACCAGCTGGAGCCTCTGGGTGCTCCTCAAGGGGAGGCCCATGTAGAGAGCATTACAGTAGTCCAGGCGGGAAGTGATGAGGGCATGAGTGACCGTGTGTAAAGAGTCCCGATCTAGAAAGGGACGCAACTGGCGGATCAGGCAAACCTGATAAAAAATCCCCCTGGTCACGGCCGTCAGGTGCTCTTCTAAAGATAGTTGTGAGTCCAGGAGGACGCCCAAGTTGCGAGCCCTCTCCGTGGGGGCCAATGATTCACCCCCAATAGTCAGTGATGGCACCAACTGACTATATCGGGATGTCGGAAACCACAGCAACTCGGTCTTGGATGGGTTGAGTCTGAGCCTGTTACTCCCCATCCAGATCCGTACTGCCTCCAGGCACCGGGACATCACTTCAAGGGCATCGTTGGGGTGATCCGGGGTGGAGATGTACAACTGAGTATCATTAGCATACTGATGATACTTCACCCCGAAACCACGGATGATCTCACCCAGCGGCTTTACATAAATGTTGAACAGAAGGGTCAAGAGGACCGACCCCTGTGGAACCCCACAAATGAGGCGCCTCGGGGTCGACCTCTGCCCCCCTGCCAACACAGACTGCCACCGGTCAGAGAGAAAGGAGGAGAACCACCGCAACACGGTGCCTCCCACCCCTAACTCTTCCAACCGGTGCAGCATGATACCATGGTCGATGGTATCAAAAGCCGCTGAGAGATCTAATAGGACCAGGACAGAGGAGCAACCTCTGTCCTGAGCCCTCCAGAGATCATCAACCAACACGACCAATGCTGTTTCCGTGCTGTGCCCAGGTCTGAAGCCCGACTGGAACAGATCCAGATACATCGCTTCATCCAGGTACTGGGGAAGCTGTTGCACGACCACACTCTCAACAACCTTCGCCACAAAGTGAAGGTTGGAGACCGGCTGATAATTAGATAACACTGCCAGGTCCAGGGAAGGCTTCTTGAGGAGAGGCCTCACCACCACCTCTTTCAAGGCGGCGGGGAAGACACCCTCAC
Source organism: Ptyas mucosa (assembly GCA_012654045.1). Taxonomy (NCBI): domain Eukaryota; kingdom Metazoa; phylum Chordata; class Lepidosauria; order Squamata; family Colubridae; genus Ptyas; species Ptyas mucosa. Next base: position 6,314,606 of record WNWU01000044.1, read on the forward strand.
TCAACAAAGCATTTATAATCCCCTGGAACCAGCCTCGCATCACCTCCCAAGAAGCCAGCACTAACCAGGAGGGACACGGGTCCAACAAACATGTGGTCACATTCAGTCCACCCAGAATCCTGTCCACATCATCAGGAGCCACAGGATCAAACTCATCCCAGATAATATTCACAAGACCCGCCCCAGTCATTCCCCCTGAGACCACCCAGTCAGAGTCCAGGTTTTTCTGAATCTGAGTGATTTTGTCATGCAGATACTGTACCAAATCCTTGGCTCTACCCTCCAAGGGGTCCTCCCGTGCTCCCTGGTGGAGCAGGGAGTGGGTCACCCTAAACAGGGTGGTGGGGCGATTATCTGATGATGCAATAAGATCAGCAAAATAGTTACATTTTGCTGCTTTTATTGCCACTAGGTAATTCTTAATATGAGATCTTACCAGTGTCCGGTCAGATTCAGAAAGACTGGCCCTCCAACTACTCTCTAGGTGTCTTTTCCGGCATTTCCTCTCCCTTAGCTCTTCAGTGAACCAAGGAGCCAGGTGAGATCGGCACCGAGTCAGAGGCCGCAAAGGCACGACCCGATCCAGAGCTCCAGCAGCCGCCCTATCCCAGGTGGCCACTAGTTCTCCAGTCGAGGCGTAAGCCAGAGCCTCAGGGAATGGCCCAAGCTCCACCTGGAACCTGTCAGGTTCCATCAGGTGCTTGGGGCGAAACCAACTTACCGGCTCCACCTCCCTGCAGCAAGGTGCAGCAATTCGAAGGTCAAGACGAAGGAGAGAGTGATCCGACCATGACAAGGGCTTGGTAACTATATCCCCTATTTCAAGGTCACTCAACCACTGTCCAGAGATGAAAACCAGGTCTAGCGTGTTTCCCCCCGTGTGAGTAGGTCCATGAATTAGCTGGGTCAGGTCCATTGCTGTCATGGAAGCCATGAATTCCCAAGCCACCTCAGAGGCCTCACCCACGGATGGCAGGTTGAAATCCCCCATGACCATAAGTCTAGGGGTATCAACCACCACCGCTGCGATGACGTTGAGTAGTTCGGGCAGGGCTTCTGCCACATGGCAGGGAGCCAGGTACATGATCAGCAAACCCATTTGTACCCCATGGCCCCACTTCACAAGGAGGGACTCACAGCCGGCCGTCTGAGGAACAGTGGCCTCCCTCGGTCTAAGGCCTTCTTTAATAAATGGCATGGGCGAGGAGGGGGGAAGGGAAGGGAAGAGAGGAGAGGGGAGAGGGGAGAGGAGAGGAGAGGAGAGGAGAGGAGAGGAGAGCAGAAGAGAAGAGAAGAGAAGAGAAGAGAAGAGAAGAGAAGAGAAGAGAAGAGAAGAGAAGAGAAGAGAAGAGAAGAGAAGAGAAGAATTGGAAGGGACCTTGGAGGTCTTTTAATCCAACCCCCTGTTGAAACAGGAGACCTCATACCATTGTGGCTAAATGGCCATCCTATCGCTTCTTTAAAACCTCCAGTGATGGAGCAGCCACAACTTCAATTTTTGTGCACTTAGAATCCTAGGACTGGAAGGAGCTTTCTAGTCCAACATTCTGCCCAAAGACAGACGTCACTTACCAATGCTAATTCTTTACTGGATTCCTCTTTATATCCTGCTCCCCTGGATTAATACTTGTTTAATACTTTTTTTAATACTTTAAATACTTTTTAAAAAGTATTAAAATTCTTTTTAAAATACTTTTACAAACTTTACTTCCTTATTGTACTTTCCGGCTTCAAAGGGTTTTCATCTTTGTCAAATCAATCCCCTCTGGAGTGGATAAGGATATTGCCTCGTTCAATATTCTGTATAATTCCTGCATATCGGAATGCAATGGATATGAGAGTAGCATTTATTTTGCTTTACTTTATTTGAAGAGTAGAAATGGCGAGGATAAACTGATCGCTCTTCAAAACAAAACCTCCACAGTCCCTTCCTGTCTGGCGCTGGAAAACATGAGAAAACCCTACGCAAAGCTTTAATCTCTGATCCGGGTTTGTATATATTGGTTTACAGCAATATTGGACCCGGTTAGAATGATTTCTTTACTTTCCGAATATGAAACTTGATGCTTGGGAAATCTGATAAGTGAGTTTCATTTCCCAGGAAATTTATTGCTTCTGTTTCCAAGTGCTAGGAAATAAAACAAGTAAAAACAATAAGCAGAATGTCAGAATGGTATTAACGAGGGGTCACTGTTTTCTCATGTAAACTGGGGCCAGCCTTGTAACGGAGGGGATCTTTTTAGGTGGTTTAACTGCTAGAATCAGCTGGGCTTTTTCAGAGTGAGGAATAGCAGAATAACAGAGCTGGAAGGGACTTGGAGGTTTTCTAGTCCAATCCCCTGCTCAAGCAAGAGACCCTATACCAGTGATGGCTAACCTTTTTGCCATTGAATGCCAAAAGCAGGGGGAGCACGTGGGGGTCATGCGTGTGTGTACCCACACCCATAATTCTATGTGCTCCGCCCCTGTGTATGCATGCATGACCCCCCCCGTGCTCCCCCCACTTTTGGCACACAATGGCACAGTGGGCCACTGGACTACTGGTGGGACCGGAAGTCGGGAAACATTTCCGGCCTCTGGAGGGCCTCCGGGGGGGTGGGGATGGCTGTTTCCACCTGCCCCAAGCTCCTAGAAAGGCTCTGGAGTCTGGAGAGAGTGAAAAATGGGCCTACCCCACCCCGCAGAGGCCCTCCGTAGGCCAGAAATAGCGTGTTTTCTGACTTCTGGTGGGCCCAGAAGTCCCAAAAATCAGCTGGCCGGTGCACACATGCATGCCGGAGTTCAGCTCACGTGCCCACCAATATTGCTTCACGTGCCTGCTGTGGCACATGTGCCAAAGGTTTGCCATCATGGCCGTATACCAGTGACGGCTATCTTTTTGCCATCGTGTGCCAAAAGTGGGGGGAGCGCAGTGGGGTCACACACACACGTGCCCACATCCATAATTCTATGCACCCTGCCCCCCTGTGCTCCCTCTGCTTTTGGCACGTGATGGCATGGTGGACCGGTAGGCCCGTTTTTTGCTCTCCCCAGGCTCCAGAGCTTTTCTAGGAGCCTGGGGAAGCAAAAACGGCCTTCCCCCCCCCCCAGAGGCCCTCCAGAGGCCAGAGACATTGTGTTTCCTGACTTCTGGTGGGCCCAGAAGGCCCAAAAATCAGCTCGCTGCTGCACACATACACTGCTGAGCTCGCGTGCCCACCAATATGTCTCCGCGTGCCACCTGTGGCACCCGTGCCATAGGTTCGCCATCACGGCCCTATACCATTCCATACCGATGGCTGTCCAGTCTCATCCAAAGCCTCCAGTGATGGAGCATCTACAACTTCTGAAGGCAAGCTGTTCCACTGGTTAATTGTTTTGACGTTCAGGAAAGTTCTCCTTAGTTCTAGGTTGCTTCTCTGCTTGATTAGTTTCTGTCAGAGTTTGCAGACTTCCAACCAGCACACAAGTAAAGAATTCAGTAGGATTCATGTATAAAAGAAACTTCTTTATATACAATAATATAAAACATTTATACAATACCCATGCAGCAGAAGCCAGAACCAGAACTCAGAATCCAGAAGCACAGAATCTATATAATCACAGAAGCAATAATGCAAGGACAAACCAATTCTTTTATGCATAACAGTCAAGCTAAGCCATGCCCAGGCTCCAAACTGTCTGAGTCACCAAACAATCCCCATTGGCTGACCAGTTGCCATGTCTATTTCAATTCATGAACTCTTATACACTGACAGTTTCCACCCATTGCTTCTTGTCCTGCCCCCAGGTACTTTGGAGAACAGCTTGACTCCCTCTTCTTTGTGGCAGCCCCTGAGATATTGGAACACTGCTATCGTGTCTCCCCTAGTCCTTCTTTTCATCAAACTAGACATACCCAATTCCTGCAATCGATCTTCATATGTTTTAACCACCAGTCCCCTAATCATCTGTGTTGCTCTTCTTTGCACTCTTTCTAGAGTCTCAACATCTTTTTTTATACTATGATGACCAAAACTGGATGCAGTATTCTAAGTAATGGACTTTAAACCATAACTCATTGCAGGAGGAGGAAACAAGTAGTAATAATTGATGCTTATTGTTATCATCAGTAAACTGATGTAATATTATGGTCATAGGTCAAGGTCTATCTGTACCACCCTTTCCATTGTAAGCACTGAAAGTCACTTTCAGGAAGGATAATCAAATCAAGCTAAGCCAAGGAAAAGATCATTTCCAAATATGGCCAAAGACAAATCTGCATTCACAGAACAGGTGGAACTTAAAGTTAGGTGTCAGGGTTCCGACAGATGCCCTAATTAATTCATGAGCCTCGAGCCAAGCTTCAAAACAAATCCAGTTATTTATTAGGAGCAACATGTCAGCATATACCCAAGTGAAGTCAGTTCTGCCCCATGTAATTCACATCCCAACTATGACCCTGTTTTCCCCCTCCTCCCAGGGTATGTAGGTATACCTACGAGACCATCTTTTGCCACTAATAGCCTCCCACCGACCAGTTCGTTCTCACAGGGAGGGACTACTCAGGGTACCATCAGTCAAATCATGCCGACTGGCGACTCCCAGGGGGAGGGCCTTCTCTGTGAGGGCTCCAACCCTTTGGAATGAACTGCCCCCGGAGATACGGAACATCCCTGATCTCCGTGCTTTCTGCTGTGCCCTCAAGACCCTGATGTTCCAACAGGCGGGGCTAAACATATGAACATGTGAATGATCTTTTAAAATGTACACTGCCTTGAGTCCTACGGGAGAAAGGCGGTATAGAAATTAAATAAACAAACAAACAAACAAACAAACAAACAAATAAATAAATAAATAAATAAATCACATTCTCCAACGGAGCACTTTCATGGGCTGTAAAGAACACACCACACCAGCTAGCTCCGGTAACCTGGGCTGCAGCCTTGAGAAAGATATGTGTGGAATGTGCCAGGCCAGGAATGCTTTACGAGTTGACATTAAAAGATAAAAGTAAAGGTTCCCCTTGCATATATGTGCTAGTCATTCCCGACTCTAGGGGGCGGTGCTTATCTCTGTTTCAAAGCTGAAGAGCCAGCACCGTCCGAACATGTCTCTTTGGTCATGTGGCCAACATGACTCAATGCCAAAGGCGCATGGAACGCTGTTACCTTCCCACCAAAGGTGGTCTCTATTTTTTCTACTTGCATTTTTTACATGCTTTCGAACTGCTAGGTTAGCAGAAGCTGGGACAAGTAAGGGGAGCTCACCCCGTTATGCGGCACTAAGGATTAGAACCACTGAACTGCCAACCTTTCGATCAACAAACTCAGCATCTTAGCCACTGAGCCACCGCATCCCTCAGTTGACATTAGGCTAGGACAAATCTTTTCAGGCCAGAGAATCTGTTAATTAATAATAATGATAATCATTCCAGAATCTTTGCTCAAGAGACACAGCTGTCCCAACCCAAATCTCCTGTTTGACCTTGCTTAGGCACAGCTGAGACAAAACGGCTTTGAGGAAGATATTCCATGCATGCACAAATTGTGGCCCCTTTTGTCCCCAGCATGGCTACATGGTTAAGGCTTTTTTTTCTAGGTAAAAATCTTGGCCACCATTTTGTCCTTGCTCCTACATGCCTCTCAGACCCAATGAAACTGTCATAAGGATAAACGTTTTCTGGAGAGGGTGGAAGTATCACCCAATAAGTCTCATCTTTTATCCTAAACTTTAGAAAAAGTATTATGGATGCTCCAACTGCATATGAGGGAACTTTTTTTTTTTTGCCTTAGCTTCTCATGGTACTTTAGTCAGGTTATTGCAAAGTTCTAGAGTTTTCATGGAAAATCCAGGCCTTGATGGCGCAGTGGTTAGAGTGTGGTACTGCAGGCTACTTTGGCTGACTGCTGGCTGCCTGCAATTTGGCAGTTCGAATCTTACCAGGCTCAAAGTTGACTCAGCCGTCCATCCTTCTGAGGTAGATAAAATGAGGACCCAGATTGTTGGGGACAATAGGCTGACTCTGTAAACCACTTAGAGAGGGCTGTAAAGCACTGCGAAGTGGTATATACCATATTTTTCGGACTATAAGACGCACCAGAGTATAAGACGCACCTTAGTTTTTGGGGAGGAAAATAAGAAAAAAGCTGATTGGTGGGTGGATCGACCTCCTGGAATACCCCCAATCAGCTGTTCCCACGGGTGAATTTTAGCAACAGGTTCATTGGTTGTGAGCTCTGTGCCTTGCTTTTTTTTCAGCCTCTGAAACCCCTGTTTCAGAGGCTTTTTTTTCTGAAGCTTTGTTTCGGAGGCTTTTTTTCTGAAGCTCCATTTCACAGGCTTTTTTCAGTCTCTGCAACCTCCCTTTCAGAGGCTGGGTGGGGCTACATTCAGAGTATAAGACACACCCAGATTTTCACCCTCTTTTTTTGTGGGGGGGAAAGGTGCGTCTTATACTCCAAAAAATACGGTAAGTCTAAGTGTTATTGCTGTTTAAGAGTCTTCGCTGAGAGCTTTCCGTGGTGCTGAAATTGAACCTAACCTTAGTTGGATGAGTTTTGTTTTGTTTTGTTTTGTTTTGTTTTGTTTTGTTTTGTTTTGT
>WNWU01000044.1:6321177-6335242 GCA_012654045.1 Ptyas mucosa
GTTTTGTTTTGTTTTGTTTTGTTTTGTTTTGTTTTGTTTTGTTTTGTTTTGTTTTGTTTTGTTTTGTTTTGTTTTGTGAGAATACATGAGAGAAGGGGGGAAGAGAAAGGAGAAGGGGGCATGGATGGAGAAGGAGATGAGAGAAAGGAGAAGGAGGAGAAGGAATAAATACAAGAAAGGGGGAAGAGAAATTAGAAGGGCATAGGAGGAGAAAGAGAAAGTAGAATCCAAAATAACTGGTATCATCTAGCAACCGTTCAAAGTTACAATGGCATTGAAAAAAGTGACTTACAATTGGTCCTTGCACTTATGGCTGTTGAGGCCTCCACCCATCACATGATCAAAAATCAGGTGTTTAGCAAACGGCATGTATTTAGTGCAATCACTGCAGCATCCTGAGGTCCTTTGGTCACCATTGCCATCTTCTCAGCCAGATTGCTGAAAGGCCGTGTGATTCACTTAACAGCTGCATTGATTCGCTTAACAACCTTGGCAAAAAAAGAACATGAAGTTGGGCATGACTCACTTAGCAACTACCTTGCTTAGAACAAAAACTCCTGTCCCAGTTGTAGTCATACGTCGAGTACTCCTTGCAACCAGTAGAATAGAGACTTTCATATGAACCAGGCTTCTCCCAATGGCTGTTTGCAACTGAATTCTTTTCTTCATCAAAACCTCTCCAGATGTGTTTTCATATCCTTTCACAGTCAAGTGTCATTTTTTCCCCCTGACCAGTTACTGGCTGCATTAGAATATAAAATTAATCCCAAAGGAGAAACCAGCACTTAAAATTATTGCTACTGTTTAACTTGTTAATGTGATTTCCTCTCCTTGACATTTTTATCTGATCCTTCAACCAGCCAGATCAACAAACACACAACTGAGAGGCAGGAACAGTCAGGAACATTTCGCTATTGAAGGTTTTAAATGTACACAGTTCACAGATGTTGGGCGTCTCTCCACACCACCCAACTCCATTAACTGTTTTTGGGAAGGGCTGTAATCCCTGAAGATATAACTAATGTTTTTACAAAATTGTGGTTTGTACCATGAGGAATGTAGCACACATACCTTTTCTTCCGCCTGTTGTTTAAAGTTAATCACCTTGTACACTCCTCTTGGATTCTGAATTCAGGGGTTTTGAAGACATTTCTTAATGTATGGGGAAGTCATGGTCCCAGGTGAACAAGGCTCTGGTGATGTCCATGTTTGTGGTTCCTGCAGTCTTCATTGAGTATGATCATCATAAATTGGCTGCTTAATTCCTCCCACTTTTAAGGTAGAAGCATCTCTAACGTCCACTTTATACTGCACTGATAGGACCACACTTAAAATACTGCATCTAGTTCTGGTCACCAAGGTACAAGAAAGATGTGAGACTCTAAAAAGTGACTCTAGAAGAGCAGAGAAGAGAAATAAAGGTGATGGGGGGGAATGGAAGCTAACTTATATCGTGAATGGTTGTGGGAACTGGAGATGTCTCGTCTAGCACAGAGAAGGAGTAGGGGTGATATGATAGCAGTCTTCCAATGTTTGAGAGGTTTTCCCAAAGAAGATGTCCCACCATCAAAGTTGACACCAACCAGAGCACAGAACAACTCAAAGAAGTAGGGTAAGACCAGAAGATGTGGAGACCTGGCTCACAGAATTGTAAGAATCAGACATAACTTAATGGAGAATATCATTATCATCATCCACAGGAGAAAGGGACAACCTATTCTCCAAAGATCCAACCTAGAATTAAGGAGAAATTTCTTGTCAATGATTTGAACAATTAATCAGTGGAATGGTAAGTCTCCAGAAGTTGCAGCTGCTCCATCACTGGAGGTTTTCAAGAAGAGACTGGACAGTCATTTGTCCAGAATGGTGTAGGATCTCCTTCTCGATCAGGGGGTTAGACTAGAGGACCTTCAAGGTCCCTTCCAACTCTGTTATTTTGTAATTCTGTAAGTCCAGAGTAAAGGTCAAACAGCTCATTGACCTAAAAAACATAAATTACGAATTGGGTGATTTACCTATTTTGCATGAGGACAACCCTACTGAAAATCCTTACATCTCCAAAACTTTCAGTGCAGATTCAGCTACTATTTTATTGAGTTAAACTTCATCTCTCTGTGAGCCATATACCACTACATTTGCCAAGCATAAATGTTACCAAAGTAAGCAAAATAGATAAAAGTGAAGTCATACAAACAGGTAAAATATTTCTTGTCCAGTTTCATGCACTTTCGTATTTCTCCATTTTCCAACTTCCCTTGTTGCTTTTTTCCCATCAATTTGCTTTAAAGGAAATATTTATCTTTTAAATGTGATTTCTCATATCTTATTTATGGATTTTTGGCTGCAATTTCTCCATAATCATTATGCTTTTCTGTAAGCCATTTAGACCAAAATGTGTGATTTCTGCATTTTCCCCCACTGTGGAAATGGTTTAGTATAGACTGTTAAAAAAATGCTTAGGAAGAATTCAGAGAAAATATATATCAAAGTGAATTGGTTTGGTAAATATGATGTAAATAAGTCTGCATTAAATTGGGAAATCAGCAGGTGTGCCACTCTAACTTCAGATGCTTAGAAAATAGTGATTTTTTTTTTCTGGAAGTAGGCAGTAATAATGGGTAGTTGCTGCTCCATCTTGTTTTACATCTCTTTCGTGGATACTTTAGATCAAGTGGGATCCATTCTATGACTACCTTGGTCCACCTGCCATCAGTTTTTTTTTCTTATTTTACAGATTTACAGATTAACAGCGTTGGAAGGGACCTTGTAGGTCATCTAGTTCAACCCCCTGCCCAAGCAGGAGACCCTACATCATTTCTGCCAAATGACAGTCCAGCCTCTTCTTGAAAGCTTCCAGTGATGATGCTCCCACAACTTTTGAAGGCAACTTCCATTCCATTGGTTGATTGTTCTCTCTGTCAGAAAATTTCTCCTTATTTCCAGGTTGAATCTCTCCTTGTTCTGTTTCCATCCATAATTCCTTGTCTGGCCTTCAGGTGCTTTGGAAAATAGCTTGACTCCTTCATCTCTGTGGCAGCCTTTCAAATATTGGAATACTGCTATCCTGTCTCCCCTGGTCCTTCTCTTCACTAGACTAGCCATGCCCAGTTCCTGCAACCGTTCATTGTATGTTTTAGTCTCCAATCCCCTAATCATTTGGTTGCTCTTCTCTACACTTTTTCAGCCCATTTCCATCTCAATTCTTTTACTCTCTTGATGGCATCATATACTTTCGTTTGTCCTCTAATCCTTGTGTGGGTCTTTCTATCTTGTGATGCCAAGCATGTATCTTTCCATGACTCTTTGTGTCATTTGTAGCTCTTGTATCGATTGTGCGGTTAGTGTCCATGTCTCACTGACATATTTTAGAGCAGGTAGCACATACCGATCTAAATTTTTACCACTTACTGTATTTTTTGGACTATAAAACACACCGGAATATAAGATGCACCAAGATTTCAAAGAGGAAAGCAAGAAAAAAAATTTTTTGGCCTCCGTGCATCCGGTTTTTGCCCTCCCTGACCCCCAGGAGCACTCTGCAGGCCTCCCAAACCCTCTGCACATCCTGTTTTTGTGAAAAATGGGCCCATTCTTGGCCTCCTAAACCCCCCACACATTGCGTTTTTGCTCTCCCAAGCACCCAGGAACACTTTGCAGGCCTCCCATACCCTTTGGGTGGGGTTTTGGGAGGCCAAAAATGACTGTATTTGGTAAGTAAGTAAGCTTTTATTGCGTTCGAAGACCAAATTAAATACACATAGAAAGGGAGTATATTTTACAAATATAGATAGATCATGTGACAGTGCACCATCTACTGCCTCAAATACAATCTGTACTATCAATACTAGAAATCCTCTGCCGTAGGGCTTACCCGTCTCTTCTCCCTGGTTTTTTCTCAGCCACGACTGCAGCAAAATTTTTTGCCACCTTTAAGGTTATGTTGGGGTCTGTGTCCTGGAGTAGGAAATAAAGGCTAAACATATCAGGTGAACCGGGGAATCTCTGGGAAATAGGAGAAATGAATCTTGATCTTATATCCCGGTAGTGGGGACATACGAATGTGATATGGAACAGGGATTCCGGGGATCGGCTGTCACATGTACAATAGATGGGTTTTACCCCCCCCCCCGAGAGCCTACTATCGAGGACGTTTGAGGGGATCACATTAAATTGTGCCTTCATAAATGCGAACCTGTGTTTGATAGAGTGTAACGCGGAGAGGTAAGGCGGGGGGTGAGACGAGGGGACAATACCAAGGGAAAACGGTGAGCATGTTCCTGATCCGTGTGCCAGATTTAATTGTCTATCAATTTGGTGTATAAGACGCACCAACATTTCCACCCTCTTATACTCCAAAAAGTACAGTATTTTTGATGTTTTCAGACCTAGTAATAATACTACTAATTACATCTAATTACATCTGCCTATCCCAGGTCCTTGGGAAAGACTTGATAGGTGAATAAAAATGCCAAATCCACGCTAAACATCTGGCTGACAGTAGAACCAACTATAATAATAATACTATCAATCATTAGGTACGCTCTTTAATGATCCCGTACAGAACTGTAAGAGTTGGCATGTGGTTGCGTAAAATTATAGCTACTACCGTTTACTTCTGTGTTTTTTTTTCCAGCATTCTTTGGTAAAACTATGTCCATCTTTGCCACCCTTCTTCCACTTTGCAAGATTGTAGTTTAAGTACTTGGGCACCCTGGGGTGTCCACCTCTCCTGTTGCGATAACGCCATGCCTTGAGTGCTTCTTACAATAGTTTTTGACAAACTGAAGAGGGACATTATCCCAGCAGGGCATCCGGCCTCCCCCTTCTAGATAGACACCTACCTTCGAAAGGTTGCCCATCCATGCCACTTAAAATAACATTTTCTAGTTGCTTCCATTTGGGATTTGAAGAAAAATGGGAGGGAGGGACCGCTTGACAAGGAGGAAAATTTGTAAAATGCCATTAGAGACGAGAGGAGGTGTGCATAAGAAACGGTCTGGAGATCTTTCTTGCAGAAAGTTTTTAAAACATTTCTGATGTCTTTCCTATTAAGATGGTTAACTACCCTCAGCATTCTGGAGATCCAGTTGTTTGGTGACCATTCAAAGTTACAATGGCAATGAAGAAAATCAGTTACAACTGGTATTCACACTTACAACCTTTGCATTATTCCCATAGTCACAGGCACTTGGCATGTATTTAGAATGGTTGCAATGTTTCCGTGAGGACTCAGCCTGGAGTAATCATGTTCCCATAAAAAGTCTAAATCCAATTCCTCTTGAATTCTGTTGATTCTTATCCGGCACCAATTTAGTTGCTGTTAGTTGGCTAGATTCTTGTGTATAGGCTTGAGCAATAAATCATAAATCAACCAGAACTAAACATGGCATGGCTAGTCTAGTGAAGAGAAGGACCAGGGGAGATATGATAGCAGTCTTCCAATATTTGAGAGGCTGCCCCAGAGAAGAGGGAGCCAACCTATTTTCCAAAGAACCTGAAGGCCAGATAAGGAATAATGGATGGAAACAGAACAAGGAAAGATTCAACCTGGAAATAAGGAGAAATTTTCTGACAGGGAGAACAATCAACCAATGGAACAGAAGTTGCCTTCAGAAGTTGTGGGAGCTTCATCACTAGAAGAGACAGGACCTCCATCTGTCAGAAATGGTGTAGGGTCTCCTGCTTGGGCAGGGGGTTGGACCTGATGACCTACAAGGTCCCTTCCAACTCTGTTCATCTGAAATCTGAAAAGTCAATGGGAAAGCTGGTTTTGCTTAATGACCACATAATTCACTTACAACCTCAGGGATTCACTAAACAACAATGGCAAAAAAAAATGGGTCATAAAATCAGGCGTGACTCACTTAATAGCCTCCTTGCTTGGTAACGGACATTCTGGTCCCAATTGCGGTCATAAGTCGAGCACTGCCTGTAATTCAGAATTAAGGGGCAGCCATACAAGACGCTGCAGTTTTCTGGCCTTTCTTTTAATGCGCTGAAGGTTTCAGAGCATTCGAGAGAATGCACATTGTCCGAAGCTCCAGGAATTCCATTTTGAATTCGTTGAGTTCCATGAAAAATATATTAATGAGCACCATGCTTCAAAGGAATCCAGCTGTGTTTTCCTTTTTTTCCCTTTTTTTTAATATAGCTTACTGCAGTCTCAGGCTAACAAAAATTCTGTCGTTCTATAATTCTCATCATGCTCAACCATTCAGTTCAACACAGCTGCCTTCATGTTTCTTCAATTGTCACACTTCCCAAGCATCTGATGTTTTCACTCAGGGGAGCAGTGCACTTTTCAACCCTTAAAAAAAAAAAAAGCTTGCACCCCTTGTTAAAATTAGTAGCGCAAAGAATGTTTCTTATATAAGAACACTTAGAGACAGAAAATGCATCTGTTATGGAAAGATAGGAGCATGTATACTAAGAAAAAATGTGCAAAATATACAACATTGGTTTTTTTTAAAAAAAATGCAAAGTGACTTTTCTTTTACCACTGGGAAGTTGGCGACCATTTAAGGTTGACATGTCCCATTTCTGAAATATCTCAGAGCAACATTCCAAGGTCAGAAAAGGCTTTGGTGACCATACTGTCAGGCATGAAGTGTCAGGATCACGTTTTACAGATTAGCAGAATTGGAAGGGACCTTGTAGGTCATCTAGTCCAACCCCCCACCTAAGCAGGAAACCCTACACCATTTCTGACAGATGGCAGTCCAGTCTCTTCTTGAAAGCTTCCAGTGATGATGCTCCAACAACTTCTGAAGGCAATTTCTATTCCATTGGTTGATTGCTCTCACTGTCAGAAATTTTCTCCTTATTTCCAGGTTGAATCTCTCCTTGATCAGTTTCCATCCATTATTCCTTGTCTGGCCTTCAGGTGCTTTGGAAAATAGCTTGAGTCCCTCCTCTCAGTGGCAGCCTCTCAAGTATTGGAAGATTGCTATCATGTCTCCCCAGGTCCTTCTCTTCCCTAGACTAGCCATGCCATGTTTAATTCCGGTTGATTTATGATTTATTGCTCGAGCCTATGCACAAGAATCTAGCCAACTAACAGTCAGCACTAAATTGGCACTGGATATGAATCAAATGGTGATGCAGTGGCTCAGTGGCTAAGATGCTGAGCTTGTTGTTTGAAAGGTCGGCAGTTCAGCGGTTCGAATCCCTGGTGCCGCGTAACGGGGTGAGCTCCCGTGACTTGTCCCAGCTTCTGCCAACCTAGCAGTTCAAAAGCACGTAAAAAATGCAAGTAGAAAAATAAGGACCATGTTTAGTGGGAAGGTAACAGCATTCTGTGTGCCTTTGGTGTTTAGTCATGCTGGCCACATGACCACGGAAACGTCTTTGGACAGCACTGGATCTTCGGCTTTGAAATGGAGATAAGCACCGCCCTCTAGAGTTGGGAACGACTAACACATATGTGCGAGGGGAACCTTTACCTTTAAGAATCAACAGAATGCAAGAGGAATTGGACTTAGACTGTTTATGGGAACATGATGACTCCAGGCTGAGTCCTCGCTTGACTCCAATCCCAAACTCTTTCTACCTTTCTCCTATGCCCACACCCAAATGATCTGTGGTGGAAAAAGGCCGTTTTTAAGAACAGGAAATGTCCAATAAGATCAAAAGAATCCAACAAAGTTAGAGCAGTCTGTTAAGATGGGAACTGGAAGTTTGGGCATGAGTTCAATCTTTCAAGGATTTTACTCATGTAGACACATGTTGTGAAACTGCCAGCCAGGAAAGAAAGAGGAATCAAATGGGCAATTAGTCTTGAGTCATTCCACAGCTTCAAGAGACCTGGGACTGAACTCCTCCCTCCTTCCTTCCCCCCCCCCCCCCCAAGTTCCATGGAACCTTATCTGTATGTTTCCAAGAGAAGGCAAGCATCCTGGGAAGATTCTGGTATTATAGACAGAATACAATAAAGCAGTCAGCTTGAATCCTATACGTATGGATCTGATTGCTTCTACCTGACAACTCAGGATTAAAATATAGAATAGAATCATAGGGCTGGAAGAGACCTTAGAGGTTTTCTAGTCCAACCCAAAGTTACTTGTCCAAGGTAGGAGTCATTATACCATCCCAGTCAAATGGCTGTCCAGTCTATTCTTGAAAACTTCCAGCGATGGAGCACCCACACCTCTGGGAGGCCAGCTGTTCAATTGATTAATTGTTCTCACTGTCAGAAAAATTCTCATTATTTCTAGGTTGGATCTCTTTTTAACAAGATTCTGCCCATTGCTTCTTGACCTGCCTTCAGGAGCCTTGGAGAATAAGCCAATCCCCGCTTCTCTGGGACAGCTCCTTGAGTACTGGAAGACAGTTATTACATGCCCCCCACCAATCCTTCTCTTGAATAGGCTAGACATGGTCATAAGCAGTAGGTAGAATAGGGTAGCTGTGAGGACCAGCTTCTTCCCCTCTTCCCTTCCAAGAAAGGCTTGGAAGTGGGGGGTGGGGGGGGAGAAATACTTTGTATTTCAAAAGGAACCTTTTATTGAAAGGGATGAAACAAGTCAGAACTCAAAGCAGTCTCTGGGGTCCTTCAGGGCATACAATTCAGGATAAAGAAAATTAGGGACTCCCTCCCCACCTTCCGATGAGGATTCCGACCAATCCACTGGTGTGAATACGAATTGCACCAGCCTCTCTGAGAAACAGATAGGAAGAGCTTCTCAGAGTCATTTTACAATCCACTTGTTTCCCCCCCGACCCCCCCCCCCCACACCCCTCTTCCCTTTCATTTCCCAAGGTGTGAGAATTCTCCAGGCATTCCTGGCACCAGGCAATGGTTATAAATGAGGGTAAAGTTTATACAGAGAGGATCAGGCAAGAAATTGGACACTTAGGACACATAGGAAAAGAACTAAATGTGACAACTCCAAATCCACAAACACACACACCCCTTCTTCCACAAAGAATGGCAGATACACGGATCTGACAGTAGCTCTGCTGGTTAGTTTGTATGCTATTCTGGTTTGCTTGTCCTCTTTTCTTGGAATCCAGAATGCCTGAATAGATGGCTCAGTGGTTAAAGACACTGAGCTTGTCGATCAGAAAGGTTGGCAGTTTGGCAGTTCAAATCCCCAGTACAGGTCTCCTGCGTGAGCAGGGGGTTGGGCTAGATGACCTCCAAGGTCCTTTCCAACTCTGCTATTCTATTCTGATTCTAGAAGAACATGTTGAAATTGAATAAAGTCTCATCTGTGTCCCAAGGTTTAACTCAGTATCCAGTGTCAAAGAAGAAATGAATCCCCTCTAAACCATACTCCCTTCCAGTTCCAATATCTCCTTATTCCAGTTCCAGTAATGGTCCCTCGAGTGAGATGAGTGGTCTAGAAAGATGAAATATAAATAAAGAAATAAACTAGTTTCCCAAACAACCATTTTAATTGGAAACATAAATATATTTATTGAAATGCATCCAATGATACCAATCTAGCACCTTCTTTGGCTTATTTAACTCAAGGGAAAAACTAAGCAAACAGACAACAGGATCTATTTCTGACTGACCTTAATTCCACGATGCTTAGTCATAAAACTGTTCCATCTTATTTCCATGTAGTATCTCCATAGAAAATGCATGTTTAAATGCGACTTTCATCCAAGTACATCTTTCAGTTAGGAGGAACCACTATGGATACTTATCTTCTTCTGCCTGATGCTCAACTTTTGAGCAAAGGATCTCTGAAGTCAAATATTTCATAGTAGTTATCAAGATTAGATATAGAACATAGAATAATAGAGCTAGAAGGAACCTTGGAGGTCTTCTAATCCAACCCCCTGCTCAAGCAGGAAACCCAATACCATTTCAGACAAGTGTCTGTCCAGTCTCTTCTTGAAAGTTTCCAGTGATGAAGCACCCACAACTTCTGAAGGCAACTTCTGTTCCATGGGTTGATTGCTCTCACCGCTAGGAAATTTCTCCTTAGTTCTAGGTTCCTTCTTTCCTTAAACAGTAACAGTAACAGAGTTGGAAGGGACCTTGGAGGTCATCTAGTCCAACCCTCTCTTCATGCAGGAAATCTATACTAGGGATTTGAACCGCCAACCTTTTCTGATCGACAAGCTCAGCGTCTTAGCCACTGAGCCACCTTGATTAATTTCCATCCATTGCTTCTTGTCCTACCTTCAGATGCTTTTGGAAATAGTTGATCCTCCTCGTCTTTGTAGGAGCCCCTCAAATATTGGAATAGTGCTATCATGTCACCCCTAGTCCTTCTTTTCATTAGACTAGGCATACCCAATTCATGTTTTAGCCTCCATACCCCTAATCATTCCTGTTGCTCTTCTCTGCACTCTTTCCAGAGTCTCAACATCTTTTTTTATATTGTAGATAGGTAAATGACATCGAGCTGGGCTCAGTTCCTGATGATTGAGTGGACAGTTATCCACCATCTTGACCTGTCTGTTGTAATAACTTTCTTCCAAATTACGCAATCCTTTATTTATTTATTTATTTATTATTTAGAAAAAACATAATACCTCTAACAGCAATAGCACTTAGATTATATACCACTTCACAGTGCTTTCCAGCCCTCTCTAAGCAATTTACAGAGTCAGCATCTTTCCCCCAACAATCTGAGTCCTCGTTTTATTGACCTCGGAAGGATGAAAGGCTGAGTCAGCCTTGAGCCTGGTGAGATTCGAACTGCCAAATTGCAGGCAGCTGGCAGTCAGAAGAAATAGCCTGCAGTACTGCACTCTAACCACTGAGCCACCACAGCGCATATTTATATCTTTCATTCCATTCAAACGACTTGTCCTTTAACTCTCCCAACTTCTACTTCCTACAATCACGCTAAGCAGATTTTCTTCCCCCTAAACTGTCATCAACTCACATTAGGTGCCCAAATAGTGTGAGTTTTTGTTTGCTGATCGATGCCTCTAGAGACCAGTCGGTCTTTATTTGGTCCCTGATTGACTTATTGGTTCTTCATACAATCCATGGTAGCCTTAGTCATTATTTCCAAATCCATAGTTCAGAGGTATCTTCTCTCTCTCTCTCTCTCTCTCTCTCTCTCTCTCTCTCTCTCTCTCTCCCCCTTTCTTGCTGAAAATAATGGTGATTTAACTTTTGATCTTTGCTGCCATTGAAATATTACTGTTTTAAAGGTTTTGTCTTGTGTGGCATTGTCCTCCTACTAAGGATTAATCCCCTCTATACTTCTCCAGCCCATCAATTCTCATGGCCAAGAAAAGAAAACTAAGGAAAGAAAGCTCAGTAAACATATTTACTAACATTACCATTGTCTTCTCATACTCTGTTTTCATATTGTATAAATGTCCCAATGTTGTGGTCTGCCAGCAGCCTGCGGAGCTGGCAGAAGAGTCAGACAGTGAGGAGGCTGGGGAGGAACATGGGCCAATCCTAGAGTCAGGGGAAGGACCGGACGAGGGCTCTGTGTCGGAGGCAGAGATGGGGCCAGGACCATCTGGGAGTGATGTGCAGACTCTGGAGCCTCCAGAGTCGGACATCAGAGAGGCAGAGGAACAGGAGAAATCTGCTCTAGTGCGCGCATGCACAGAGCTACCAGAAGGCAAAAACAGTTAAAACAAAAGGGACCACTCAGGAGTAAGGCCTGGAGATGACTGGCCCCTCCCATAAGGCTTAAAAGAGGAGCAAAGGCATGTGGGCTCTTTGCAGGAAAGCAACGTTGTTAATTCTGTTCCCAGTCGGCATCTCTGTTTGATTCTGGACTCTGTGTGGCTTTGCCAAGTAGGTCTTTGGCAGCATGTCAAGGGAGATAAAGTTTATCCCGAAGGACTTCTCCTGAAGGACTTTTTGCAACTAATTGGGAGTCAGCAGTGAATGAACGTAATTCACAGCTGTTGCAATAAAAGTGGTTTTTGGGACTACTCGTGTGTTTTAATGACTCAGGAAGCCTAGATCACAACACCCAGATTGATACACCTATAATCACTTATTCCACCACCTTTTTTTAAAAAAGTTCTTTTTCAGTATTGGCACCATGCATGACCGACCTTCCTTGTGCTCCATCATTGGAGGTTTTCAAGAAGAGAGACTGAGCAGCCACTTGACTGCAATGGTATAGGGCAGTGATGGCAAACCTTTTCGGCACCGAGTGCCGAAAAGGGAGAACGCACATGTGCTCATCTCGACCACAACCCAGAATAGGAGATGCCCAGGGCACATGTGCACACCTGACAATGAATTTCCGGTTTCTAGCACATGTATGCGAACCGGCCAGCTAGTGTTCCAGGTTTCTGGCGTGCATGCACACGCAACAATCAGCTGGCCGACGCATATGATTATGCAGGAAAATGGAAGACCAGCTCTTCCAGTTTCCTGCACTGCTGCACTCATGAATGCCAGCTGATCATCGCACGCACATGCGCACCAGAAACCCAGAAGACAAATGGGCGATACAGCAGGTACCAGGCAACATGGCTCCATGTGCCACTTTGGGCACATGTGCCACAGGTTCGCCATCACGAGCATAGGGTCTCCTGCTTGAGAAGGGGGTTGGACTAGAAGACCTCCAAGGCCCCTTCCAGGTCTGTTATTCTGTATACTTAGACGAGAGGGGGCAGGGTAGAAATCCGATAAATAAAGTGGCTTAGCGTTTCTTCTATTCCTCAGTCTCATCACTCTGCTGACTTATGTTTCATTCCTGCTGCGCCATGAGATCCGTTCTCAGTCGGTAACCGATGCTGGAGTTTCAGATTTCTAGGACCCACTAGAAACTCAATGACTCTCACTTGGGACTGTGTTTGTGATCTTCCTTGTCTCAGCAGGACCTGGTTTCCTTCTTCAGCTCTCTCTCCCTCTCTCTCTCTCATATTCCAACCTCCCCCCCCAAAAAATGAGCATAGCTCTTGTGGGTTCCCCCAGACTTTCATCATTTCCTGTGTTTATATTACTTGTCGGTTTTATAGGTCTAATCACTCCTGAAGCTCCAGAAGTAAAAGATCTTTCAAAGTGGTAATTAGACAGCTGTGCTCATTATCTCGGTAGGTAACATCAGTCAGATCGCCTGGTTCTTTGTTTTCTTGTTTATTAAGTGGCACAGAGGGAAGGAGGGGAGGTGGAAAATGCCCCCTTCCTTGTGCACATTTCTTATTGCATCAACCAGCTTCTTCCCAATCATCATACTTCACTGCATTGCCTCTACATACAGCATTCTCTTCTTCCCATCACTCTTCTCTGACTCTGGACAGAATAACTTTTTTTTTCCCCTTCAAAATTGTTGTGCATTTTTCAGTTCTTCCTTTTTCAAATATTCAGAGAGGGTCTTGTCTTTACAATTAGCAGGGCAAGGGTGCAGGATTCTGTGTTTCTGAACTGGAATTTTATTTTCAGGCAGATATCTGCAAGACAGCGAACAAACTTGACTCAATAGCTTGTTATAATCTGGTTTAGAATAGAATAGAATGAGAGAGTTGGAAGGGACCTTGGAGGTCTTCTCGTCCAATCCCCTGCCCAGGCATGAAACCCTTTACCACTTCAGACAAATGGTTGTCCAATTTCTTCTTTAAAACTTCCAATGTTGTGGCATTCACAACTTCTGGAGGCAAGTTGTTCCACTTATTAATTGTTCTAACTGTCAGGAAATTTCTCCTTAGTTCTAAATTGCTTCTCTCCTTGATTAGTTTCCACCCATTGCTTCTTGTTCTACCCTCAGGTGCTTTGAAGAATTGAAGCTTGATTTGATGTCATGAAGCACAGCGCAATGGCAGCCTCTAAGCTTGTGCCTGTGAATGTATGATACTAGGGTACCGTGGTTGGAACATCTGTATGCTGCTATTGAGGTTATGCTCAAAAGACAAATTGGTAAATTTAACTAATAAAAAACTCAGATTGTTGAACCCTGGTGAATGCTGAAAAGTACAAACCTAGATAACCTTTATAACTAAATGTAGATGTACTATTTATTTTAGATAGATAATAGATAGGTAGATAGATGATAGATAGATAGATAGATAGATAGATAGATAATAGGTAGATAGAAAGATAGACAGATGATAGATAGATAGGTAGAGAGGTAGGGAGATAGATAGATAGATAGATAGATAGATAGATAGATAGATAGATAGA
>WNWU01000044.1:6335252-6352816 GCA_012654045.1 Ptyas mucosa
ATAGATAGATAGATAGATACTGTAGATAGATAGGTGATAGGTGATAGATAGATAGATAGATAGATAGATAGATAGATAGATAGATAGATAGAGACAGATAATAGATAGCTAGATAGATGATAGATCGATAGATGGATAGATTGATAAATAGTAGATAGATAGAAAATAGATAGATAGATGATAGATAGATAGATAGATAGATAGATAGATAGATAGATAGATAGATAGATAGATAGACAGACAGACTGACTGACAGACAGACAGACAGACAGACAGATAGATAGATAGATAGATAGATAGATAGATAGATAGATAGATGATAGATATAAATCAAGGGGAGATCCAACATAGAACTTCCTGACCGTGAGAACAATTAACCAGTGAAACAGTTTACCTTCAGAAGTTGTGGGTGCTCCATCTCTAGAAGTTTTCAAGGAGAGACTGGACAACCGTTTGTCTAAAATAGAACAGGGTCTCCTGCTTGACCATGTGACTTCTTGAAAGAAGGGTAGAAGGTGGTTGGAGGATAGTAAATTGCTGCTTAAGAGGTCAATCAAGCTGTTGGGAGTGTTCAAAATCATTGTGTATAGGCCTTTCTTAAAGCTCTGGAATATGACTCTTGCACAATGAGTTCAGACTAACTCAACCATTAATCTAAATTGGCAGCAAGAAAAGCTGAGATACTTTGAGTCAACTGAACTAAGATAACACATTTCAATATTCTTACCCCATAAAATGACACATCACACACCATTGATATAATAACAAAGTTTGAAGGGACCTTGGAGGTCTTCTAGTCCAATCCCCTGTTTGAACAGAAGACCCTGTACATAAATGGTTGTCCAGTCTTTTTTTGAAAGCCTCCAGTGATGGAGCACCCACAACTTCGGAAGGCAAGCTGTTCCACTGGTTAATTGCTCTCACCGTTCTCCTTAGTTCTAGGTTGCCTCTCTTCTTAGTTAGTTTCCATCCATTGTTTCTTGCCTTTTGGTACTTTGAAAAATAGTTTCCCCTCCCCCTTGTCTTTGTAGGAGCCCTTCAAATATTAGAACACTGCTATCATGTCTCCCCTAGTTTTCTTTTCATTAGACTAGACAATTCCTGTAAGCGTTTTTCTTATGTTTTAGCCTCCAGCCCCTTAATCAACTTTGTTGCTCTTCTCTGCATTCTTTCCAGATTTTCAACATTTTTTTAATATTGTGGAGACCAAAGTTGGATGCATTATTCCAAGTGTGGTCTTACCAAGGCTTTGTAAAGTGATATTAATTCTTCACCTGATCTTGATTCTATCCCTCTGTTAATGCAGCCTAGGAGTGCATTGGTTTTTTTGGAAGCTACTCCTGGCTCATATTTAAGTGATTGTCCACTAGAACTCCAAGATCCTTCTCACTTTTAGTGCTATTGAGCCAGATTTCATCTAGGTGATTGGTCATAGGTGATTTTACTAGATTGTACATAGTAGATTGGGTTTCTTCATATTGAACATGGACTATTGATTTTTCCAAGAAGCATCATCTTATCATCTTTAACAGTCCATACATCTCTTTGATACATTTATGAATTCTTCAATCTAGCACGGGACGCAGTGGCTCAGTGGCTAAGACGCTGAGCTTGTCGATCGAAAGGTCGGCAGTTCAGCGGTTCGAATCCCTAGTGCCACGTAACGGGGTGAGCTCCTGTTACTTGTCCCAGCTTCTTCCAACCTAGCAGTTCAAAAGCACGTAAAAAATGCAAGTAGAAAAATAGGGACCACCTTTGGTGGGAAGGTAACAGCGTTCCGTGCGCCTTTGGCATTGAGTCATGCCAGCCACATGACCACAGAGACGTCTTCGGACAGCGCTGGCTCTTCCGGCTTTGAAACGGAGATGAACACTGCCCCCTAGAGTCAGGAACGACTAGCACGTATGAGTGAGGGGAACCTTTACCTTTTACAATCTAGCAAAAGCTACGAATATAAGCTAGTGCCTCCTCCCAGTTTCCCACTCCGTTGTTTCTCATTGTGCACCTCCTTTCATTTGCAAACCCCTCTTGTGATTGTCGAGTAGTTTCAGTTGAAGGATAATCTGAGCGCCCTCCAGTGCTCTTGTGCCTGGTATTGTTGCACAATCAGGAAACTGGTGTCACATGAAGACAATTCCTGTAATATAATCAAAGATCCTGATGTACTGTCCTTCAGATGAAACAAAGTAATGAAACGCATTGACCCTTCACTCATACTTTGAAACCAGATGACTAAGTGGTATCAACACTACTTTACAAAATGGTGCTGGCCTTGATTGTGAAATCCAAGAGTCACTTTGTGGACTGATTAAAGTATCATTCTGACAAAGTATCATTCTGAGTCCTCTTGGAGTAAGAAATGAATAGAAGCCTGGTATGGAAGTATCACAAACCTTCCCCGTTGATGTGTATCTTATTGCACATTTCCCTCGATCATCCTTTCTCCCCTCCACAAAAGGCAAAGGCTCGTTGGTAAACATGAAACAAAAACAAAGCCAAGGCTATTATGGGAAGTGTTAGAAAAGAGACTCTCAAAAAGGCTAATATTGCTTTTAAAAAAATGAATACATGTACATATACGTATCGAATACAGAATAATAGAGTTGGAAGTAACCTTGGAGGTCTTCTAGTCCAACTCCCTGTTCAAGCAAGAGACTCTATACCATCCTGGACAAATGGATATCCAGGCTCTTCTTAAAAACCTTCAGTGATGGAGCACTCACAACATCTGGAGATAAGCTGATCATTTAATTATTAATTGTTCTGTCAGGAAGTTTCTCCTAAATTCTAGGCTGTATCTATCTGTCTTTAAGGAGCTTCCATCCATTGCTTTTTGTCCTGCCCTTGTGTTCTGCCCCAGCTATGGACCCCAAAGAATGCAGCACACACAAAGTCCATACAAACCTTAGTTTACTAATTAAGGACTACTAATAAGTTTTCTTAGTAGTTGTTCGAACACAAGTACAGTTTAAATCAGTCTTTTCTGAACAAAGGCTGTTAATGTAACTTCATTAACAGCCGACAAGAATCCAAAGAATAATAACTCAATTCTGAGGCACAGTATTTCAGATAACTATAATCTTACTGTGGTGGGCAGAATGCCCAGAAGCAATTCGCAGGAAAACTGACAAGAAAGGAGCAAGAGCCGATCAGATGTTTCTGGAATCAAGACGCAAAGGAATATGAACGAAGTTGTTTCCTGCAAGTTGCATTAGTCGTCGTCCTTCCTTAAATAGGCCACTTAGCCCCAAACCTTACTCTCGTGGAGACCTCCTCCTGAGGAGCCATTCCTGCCTTTTAACAGCTCTGTGTGCTCGTGCATCAAGAAGTGGCTCCTCCTCTTCTTACTCTTCACTTATGGGAGCTTCTGGAGGTTCTGAAGGCCTGGCTGAATCCCCGCCTCTGGCACCAATCTTCTCCAGCCTCCTCATTGTCTGACTCGAGCGCCAGCTGCACAGGCTGCTGGCGCAGCACCACACCAGCCTTCTCGCTGTCGGAATCAGTTACTAACTGCACAGGCCGCTGACGGGCCACAACACCTTGAGTATCTTGGAGAACAGGTCAACCACCTCTTCTCTGAGATCAGAAGACTTTCCTCAAGTACTGGAACACTGCTATCAACCTTCTCTTTGGTAGGTTGGACACAGTAGCTAATTACCTCAATCATTCATCATATGGTTTATCCTCCAGACCCATTATCATCTTCTTCTCTGCAGGCTTTCTAGGGCTTCAGTATCTTATTTATATTGTGGTGACCAGAATTGGATGCAGGACTCCAAGTGTGGTCTTACAAGTGCAGGTTAAACTATGTATATACTAGTAGTATGTGCTAACGTATAATATGTACAAGTGCATATCAGTGGTGGAATTCAGCCGGTTCGGGCCAGTTTGGGTGACCCGGTAGTTAAATTGCTGACTGGCTCCGCCCCTTCCCACCCTGCCCCTTCCAGGAGTCCCCACTTTGGCAAGTGCAGGGAGGCCTTCTAGGCCCAAAATGGGGGTGGGGGGACAGTGCGCCCCCTCTTATGGCCCGTTTTCACTCCCAGGAGGCTTCAAAGAGGCCTCCTAGGCCGAAAACCGGCCATGGGGGGGGGTGCAGCTCCCCCCCAGCAGCCCGTTTTCACTCCCAGGGGGCACAGTAGGCCAAGTGCTGCCTGTCACACCCCCTGACCATGCCCATCATGGCCACGCCCACCCAGCCAGTCATTAGAGCAGAGAACCAGTTGTTAAATTATTTGAATCCCACCACTGGTGCATATTCAGATTCATATACCAACAACGGGGAATATTTGTAGCCCAGGGACGAAATGAGGGGCCCTCGGTGCCCTTTGTTTTCTTGAAGCCGTTTGATTACCGTAACTAGGTAACATCATTAGTGCTAGTTATGCATTGCACTGATGATGTTACCTAGTTAGGGTAATGAAACATCTGCAAGAAAACAAGCAAGCACCAGAGAGCACCAAGGGCCCCATAGGTCAGGGTTCCAAGTAATGCACATGGGCACACACACAACACACATACCAGGGGTCGGTTCTAGATTTTTCTACTACCGGTTCTGTGGGCGTCGCTTATTTTGTGGGCGTGGCTTGATGGTCATGTGACAATTATTTAGGATTTAGCAGAGGGACTGGTCTACCAGGCTTTTAACTGCTTGCAGAGCTGTACCGAGCTACCCATTTATTTTCGCAGGCACTGATCTACTGATGTATTTTTGCAGGCACTGATCTACTCATGTATTTTTGCAGGCACTGGTCTACCCATTTGTTTTCTTTTAACACTGATCAGCTGCAGGGCAGCCCTGTGAAGCCCCGCGGCAAGAGTTTAAACAGTTTTTTCCCCTCTAGCCATCAACTGGGACTCAGGAGGCAGCAATAGATTGGGGGTGGGGCCAAATAAAAGGTAAGAATAACGCGGGGAGGTGGAGGGGGGTAAAGGGGCGCAGGGGGGGCAGAACCAGTTCAGTGACATCATATTGTCACCGCTACCAGCTCGGGAGAACCGGGCCGAACCGGGAAGAAGCCACCACTGACACATACATACCCTTGTAGTTTTTTTTTTAAAACGAGGGAAAGCACCGTCTATCATTAATTCTGATTTGTCAGTTTTCAAAATTTTGCAAACCCCGTCTTTTCCTTTCCGTGGTGGCCAAAACCTCTCTCAGCTTCTCAAAAACCCCATTCTTAAGCAGACCCTCCTTTGAATCACACAGCCCACTTCTGAAGGCCGTCTTTGGGACAGGGACAGCTGGCTCCGGTTCTTAAAGTTGTTTTTAACAGGCATGTTAATCGCACCCAGTTAGGGAACATTTGCGAGGACCAAAACATGGAGCCGTAGGAGATCCGCAAAGTAGAATTCATAAAAATTAAAAATATATATTTAAAAAATGTTTTCCCGTCGCCCAGCTTTGTGTACTACGCTCTTTTTCTTGCCTGCGTTCGATATTTCTGCTCCTTCCGAACACGCCGTTGTGCTGAAGGACTGCGTCAGCTGCTTACGGTGCCCTTTGCTCCTTGATTTCTGTTCTCTGCTGCCCCGCATAGGAGAACAATAAGTTCCACTTCCAACGGTGGCCAGCCTCCCCTCTTACCCCTTGCTGGCAAGGATTTTCTTCTGTTTGATGTGATATTTTTTAGTCATGCTGAGCCCTAATAATAAGAACTTAGGGGAGCCAAGCGCCGTATCTACGTCCAGTAGCAACAGCTCCATGCCTTCTGTTGTTGTCTCCGCTTTGGGGGCGAGGGGGCTTCAGGCTCCTGTATTTCTGTTTTGTTAATATGTCTCCTGCCTTGGCTGGCCCTGATCTCCTAATAAATCCCCCTGCCTTACAGCAGTCTGCCTGATCTCTCAAGTGAAGATCACTGCCTCCCCTTCGCTTTGGCGATTATCTTCCATAGCAAACCCAAAACCATAAACTAAGGAGTGGGGGGGAATCAAACAAGCTTGAAATGCCTATATTAGAGATACGGGGGGGGGGGGAATCTTGTCATCTGAGAGCATCAGGGCGCTGGAGTTTGTTCTTTCGCCGGCTCATGCGTTTCCAGGCCCTTCCCACGCTGTGAACATTTGCAAATTTATTTTCAGAGTTGTTTTGCTTGCCCTTGGGGGTCTGCGTAGCACCCAGCAGGCTTCCAATTGCTTCCAATCCCAGGCTACTGCGGATGCTATCAGCGTTAGATTAGGGAGCGCTGTATGGAAGTCAGGCTGATTTTTTTGGGGGGGGGGGTGTTCAAAATGTTAAACTAGGATGGGGGGTGGGGCAGTTGTGAAATCCATTTTTTTTTTACTACCGGTTCTGTGGGGGTGGCTTGGTGGGTGTGGTGTGGTGTGGCTTGGTGGGCGTGGCAGGGGAAGGATACTGCAAAATCTCCATTCTCACCCCACTCCAGGGGAAAGATACTGCAAAATCTCCATTCCCACCCCACTCTGGGGCCAGACAGAGGTGGCATTTGCCGGTTCGCCGAACTACTCAAAATGTCCACTGCCGGTTCTCCAAACTGCTCAAAATTTCCACTACCGCTTCTCCAGAACCTGTCAGAACCTGCTGGATTTCACCCCTGGGGTGGGGGCACCTTCTGGTACATGAGTTGATGGGATAGTTCTGGACCAGTCACTCTCATTCCACGGGTTTATTTTTTATTTTTTTCCAGTACAGGGGCTGTCATAAAGAAGAGGGAATCCACCTTAGAGAGAAGCAGCCTAGAATTAAGGAGAACTAAGGAGAAAATTGACCAGTGGAACGACTTCCCTCTGGAAGTTGTGGGATGCTCCATCGCTGGAGGTTTTCAAGGAGAGTATGAGCAGCCATTTGTTCTGGATGATAGAGGGTCTCTTCCTTGAACAGGGGATTGGACTAGAAGACTTTTGACTTCTGCTCTCTGTTGTTTATAATGATTGGAAATTGGAGCAATGAAAGTCAGCTTGATTTCAGCCACAGTTTAAAATTTAGCCCATCCTACTTTTTAACACATGGACAGTGATGGTTTGCCTAGCTCAATTCACTCTACGGTTGCTTCGGTTCCAGAATAGTCTCTAAAGCTGAAAGATTCCTTCTTGATGGCAATATTAGAAGGACGTGTCTCTCTCCTGCCATCTTTGCCCTCATTTTTTGTCATTTTAATGTCTTGTTTAATGTTTTAAATATATTTATAATCCTGCATCCAGTTTTGGTCACCACACTATAAAAAAGATGTTGAGATTCTAGAAAGAGTGCAGAGAAGAGCAACCAGGATGATGAGGGGACTGGAGGCTCAAATATACGATGAACGGTTGCAGGAACTGGACATGGCTAGTCTAGTGAAGAGAAGGACCAGGGGAGACAGGATAGCAGTCTTCCAATATTTGAGGGGCTGTCACAGAGAGGAGGGGGTCAGACTGTTTCCAAAGCACCCAAAGACCAGACAAGGAATAATGGATGGAAACTGAACAAGGAGAGATTCAACCTGGAAATAAGGAGGGATTTTCTGACAGTGAGAACCATCAACCAATGGAACTGAAGTTGCCTTCAGAAGTGGTGGGAGCTTCATCATTACAGGCTTTCAAGAAGAGATTGGTAGAGGTCACTTAGTCCAACCCCCCCCCCTGACCAAGCAGGAGACTCTACACCATTTCGGTCAGAAATGGTGTAGAGTCTCCTGCTTGGTCAGGGGGGTTGGACTAAGTGACCTACAAGGTCCCTTTCAACTATGTTAATCTAATCTAAATAATAGTTCCATTCACCCTAGGTTGGTTGATTATCTGATTGGGTAGAAGAATCAAACTGATGAAGAGTCTAGGTTACAAAGAGATTCCCACAACACTTATCTCATAGTCTTCCTCTCCTATCCATTGGACTTATTGGAGATGCCTGTTATATTTCCCCAGTTGCTTTTGAGATCAATCTGAGTGGAGCAGCAGACATCACAATATCTGATGTACTTTCCCTCTCTAATACAATATGGATGTTGAAGTTTTCTCTATCTATCAGGCATGTTGTCTTTTGCCCTCTGTTGCTTGGGTCAGAAAATTGCTACTCTATAATTTATCAAAGTCTTTCTGTAGACTCTTTCTTTTATTCGCTCTGAACTTTATATTGTATCAATGCAAGGTACATTAATCTTTGCCATCAATGGTACATGCAATGCACCTATGTGCACCCAAAGAATTCTAGGCAAAGGCTATGGATAAAAGTCTAAAGGCTCCATCTGTAGGGCTCAAACCAGAGTAATGTTGATTAGTAGTTTCTACTAATTTGCAGTCCAGGGAAGAAAAGGATACGAATTTCAAATCAGATCCATTAGAGAGCCAATTTTAACTAGTTAAGGCACCAACCTAGAAATCAGGAGGCTGTGAGTTCTAGTCATTCCTTAGACATGAAAGCTGGTTGGGTGATTTTGGGCCAATCATTAAGAGATAGGGAGTTCTAGTCCCACTTTAGGCATGAAAGCCAGCTGAGTCACCTTGGGCCAATCATGAGCAGATTGTGAGTTCTAGTCCCACCTTGGCAACAAAAGTGTGTATAGTCAAGGCTATGGTTTTCCCAGTTGCAATGTATGATTGTGGAACTTGGACCATAAGAAAGGCTGAACACCAAAGAATGGAGGCCTTCGAACTCTGGTGCTAGAGAAGACTTCTGCGGGTCCCTTGGACTGCAAGGTGATCAAACCTGTCAGTCCTAGAGGAGATCAACCCTGACTGCTCTTTAGAAGGCCAGATCCTGAAGATGAAACTCAAATACTTTGGCCACCTAATGAAAAGGAAGGACTCACTGGAGAAGAGCCTAATGCTGGGAAAGATTGAGGGCAAAAGAAGAAGGGGACGACAGAGAACGAGGTGGCTGGATGGAGTCACTGAAGCAGGCGGTGTGAGCTTAAGTGGACTCCAGAAGATGGTAGAGGACGGGAAGACCTGAAGGAATGTTGTCCATGGTGTTGCAACTAACAATAACAAAGTCCCACCTTAGCCATGAAAACTGGCTGGGTGACTTTGGGCCAATCACCAGGAGATTGTGAGTTCTACTCCTGCCTTAGGCATGAAAGCTAACTGAATGGCTTTGATTCAGTCACCGGGAGTTTAATAGATCTAGTCCCTCTTTGGCCATGGAAGTCACCTGGATGACTTTGGGCCAGTCACTCTCTCTCTTAGCCCATGACACCAGGCTCAGGCAACAAACTGATTGGTCAATTCTGTGATAACCAATGGATCAACAGTTGGGTAATTCCCAAAAGTGGACCCTGCACTCGTGGGAAAATATGATAAAGAGAAAAGTATTCCAGAAATGTATTCCATTTCTGGAATACAGCAAAACCAATTTTGCCCGGTGCAGAAAAGGGACACAATGAATTTCACAAAGGTACATAGAGACTGGGAAAAGATTCTTGTTTCTTGAACTAAGCTCAAGGTGGCAGAGAAGCTGAGCGGCTTTTATGTAGCCAAATGGAAACTCTAGAGAGGCAGTTCTAGTGATAAGTATTAAGATGTCAGTCATGGTTTGTTTCAAGTCCCTGACAGCTGGTTTTCAAATCAAGATCATTCTCGTGCTCATAATCCCTATCATGAGAATAAATGAATAGGAATTGTAAAAGAATAGAACAGATTCTTTATATTGTCCTTCTCCCTTGACTACCCTTTTGGAGGGATTTTTTATTTTTTAAATGGTTAAATCTAGTGGAACTGTAATCCTTTTCCCCCCCAGAAAGCCTACAGAAACTCAGTTTAACCTCTTTTTTGGGGGGGAGGTCCCTTTGAATCAGTGTTGAATCCTCACTAGTGCCGGCACAGGTCCCCAAGTTTTCTTGGCAGGGTTTTCAGAAGTAAAATGCCATTGTTTCCTTTCCAGGGCTGACAGAGTGTGACTGGCCCAAGGTTCCACAGCCAGCCTTGTGCCTAAGGTGAGACTAGAACCCACCATCTCCCTGTTGGTAGCCTGAACGCCTTACTAGACCAAACTAAAGCTGTTGCAGGAATTAGGCATGTCTAGTCTAATGAAGAGAAGGACTAGGGAAGACAAGATAGCTGCCTTCCAATATTTGTGTGGCTGTCAGAAAGAAGAGGGGATCGACCTGTTCTCCAAATCACAGGAGGGCAGGACAAGAAGTAACGGATGGAGGCTTATCAAAGAGAAATCCAACCTAGAACAAAGGAAAAAAATTGCTGACAGTGAGAACGATTCATTATTGCAACAGCTTGCCTTCAGAAGTTGTGGGTGCTTCATCACTGGAGGTTTTTGTGTAGAGACTGGACAGCTATTTGTCAAGAATAGTATCTGGGTTTCCTACTTTAGCAGGGGTTGGACTAGAAGACCTCCAAAGTCCTTTCCAACTCTGTAATTCTGTATTCTCTAAACTGGCTCTCTCAGATGAACATCAACATGGTTTCCCACAAAATTTTAACAGGCAGGGATTATAAGGAAAATAGATGGCATACCCCAGTTACCTTTAATACTACAGGTGATTAATCAGAAGAGTTTATATAAGAAAAGCGTAGTAGTAGTAAAACTCTTCTCCTAAGACTTGGTGAAAACCTCTATCGTGGTTCAACAGCGTCTGTATAGGTAAAGGTAAAGATAAAGGTTCCCACGCACATATGTGCTAGTTGTTCCCGACTCTAGGGGGTGATGCTCATCTCCATTTCAAAGCCGAAGAGCCAGCGCTGTCTGAAGATGTCTCCATGGTCATGTGGCCAGCATGACTCAATGCCAAAGGTGCACGGAACGCTGTTACTTTCCCACCAAAGGTGGTCCCTATTTTTCTACTTGCATTTTTTACATGCTTTCGAACTGCTAGGTTGGCAGAAGCTGGGACAAGTAACGGGAGCTCACCCCGTTACACGGCACTAGGGATTCGAACCGCTGAACTGTCGACCTTTCGATCGACAAGCTCAGCATCTTAGCCACTGAGCCAACTGTGTCTGTATGCCATAAACTTAATTAACTTTCAACAATTCTATTACAGTTCATGAAACACTGGTTCTGGACTATATTTCACTCATTTTTTTTCTAAGTCCAGTTCAAGACACATTGCTACTTGTCATGAAATGCAAGGTGGCAGCCTGCTTAGTCCTTATCCCAAGCTAGCTAGATTGGATCCAGTCCGTTGTATTGTGTCCTTGACATTGTTTCGTCATTTTTGACAGATTGTCCAAGGTCCACTTGGAAGCCTGACAGGAGCAAAAGGAGTCAAAAACCCATCTGAAAGATCAATTTCACCCTCGCAAGGGCAGCCTTGTTCACCAAATCCTTCACAGAAGCAGAATAATCAAGTTGGAAGGGACCTTGGAGGTCTTCTAGTCCAACCCCGTTCAAGCAGGAGACCCTATACCAGTGATGGCTAACCTTTTTGCCATCGCGAGGCAGGAGGGGAGCGGGGGGGTCGGGTGTGTGCCCACACCCTTAATTCTATATGTCCCACCCCCACGCATGTGCGCATGATACCCCCCCCACTCCTGGCACATTTTTCTTTCTCACCTGGCTCCAGGGCCTCTCTAGGAGTCTGGAGAGGGTGAAAACAGCCTTCCCCACCCCACAGAGGTTCTCCGGAGGCTGAAAACGGCCCATTTGACAACTTCCGGTGGGACCGGAAGACCCGTTTTTTGCTGTCCCCAGCCTCCAGGGCCTCTCTAGGAGTCTGGGGAGGGCAAAAATGGGCCTCCCCGCCTCCCCGCCTCCCCCGGACCTCTGGTAGCAGGAAACAGCCTGTTTCCCTACTTCTTGTGGGCCCAGAAGACTGGAAATCAGCTGGCCAGCGCCCGCATGTGCACCGGAGCTGAGCTTGCATGCCCACTGATATGGCTATGCCGTGCCACAGGTTCGCCATCACGGCCCCATACCATTTCAGACCAGTGGCTGTCCAGACTCTTCTTAAAAGCCCTTCAAATGTGAGTGGGAACAGGAACTTTGGGAAACTTTAAGGGGGATGGAATTGGGGGGAGGGGAATTCAATTGGAAAATAAACATGGTTTTCCGGGGTTTTTTATTTTTAAAAAAAACTGGCTTCAAAGTAGTCCCTGCTCTTCCCCATTTCATGCCGCGGCTTCTTACGTCTATAAATTTCCCCAATTCCAAAGATTGCAGACTTTTTCAAAAGCGAAACGCATTTGAGATTAAAAAAAACACACGGAGCCTGCAGCAGAAAAATGTAAAGCTACATGAAAGTACGGGAGGATGAGAGCTTTTCAATCAATCTGATGAAAAATGTAAGTTAATTAAAGAAATGCTCCTTTTTCCCCTAGAAGGCTCCACTGATCTTTATTATTAATGCATAGTAGTGTTTCATAACCATGCATAATAATGGCCTGGAACAACAAGCTCAGTTTCATCCTAAGCTTAATTTGTTACAAAATCTTTTCTGGCATTCTTAAAAGATGCCCTTTGCCACTTTATGCCTGGTGCTCTTAAGCTTTCCAACTCCTAAAGGATGTCTTTATTTAAAGCTTACACCTGAGAATTAATTTACCAGATTGTGTGCAGCTTTTTTTTAGAGAGAGAGAGAGAGAGAGAGAGAGAGAGAAAGCAGAAGAGAAAATGTGATACTTTTTAAGCTTAAAAAAACCCCACATCATCAATAGTTTCTCATTTTACACGTTGTTATTCTTGTTTCAATTAATGGACGTATCACAGAATTTTAGCATTTCTTCAAGACCAGGGCCAAGCTTTTGATTGAGACTGGATAAAGCAACAAGCTCAAGATTTTGCTTGCCTGGCTGAGAAATTAAAGCTATGTTGCTGAGAACTATATCCAACGTTGTATGGCTGTCTGAAGACACACCCCATGGCAGTGGTGAAATCCAATTTTTTTTACCACTGGTTCTGTGGGCGTGGCTTGGTGGGTGTGGTGTGGCTTGGTGGGCGTGGCTTGATGAGCATGGCAGGGGAAGGATGTTGCAAAATCTCCATTCCCACCCCACTCTGGGGCCAGCCAGAGGTGGTATTTGCTGGTTCTCTGAACTACTCAAAATTTCTGCTACCAGTTCTCCAAACTGCTCAAACTTTCCGCAGCCGGTTCTCCAGAACCTGTCAGAACCTGCTGGATTTCACCCCTGCCCCAGGGTTACCTGGTGATGAGGTGGGGGCACAAGTCAGTTGGGCGCTAGGAATTCTCTTTCATTAGACTCTTCTTTATGAAACTTGATGTCACCCTTCTGGATCTGCATCCAGGTTTCTCTTAATAATATGTACAGCTTTGAGCTGGACCAGGATTGAAAAAGCTGTGGTCTTCCCAGTTTTGCACAACATCCATCACATTGCACTGCTGTCAGAAGCACCGAGGTGTTGAAAGGATTAGCTGGTGACATCCCCCATTGCCCAGGTGGATACCCAATTACGGACTTCTTTCATGGCCCCAGCAGGAGCTGGAGCAAATGACAAGAGCTCACCCCATTCTCATGGCAGCAACTCGGGTCTTAAACGTGGGCTTGGTGCTTGTTAACCCAGAGTCCTAACTATGTGAGCCAAACTGTGCTCCTTAGCTCATGCTATGCTAGGTGGAAATATCTAACCTCACCGTTTCTGATGATGGTAAGAATAAGAGCATCTCATGATTTGTGAATGATTTGCAAATGACGAACTCATCACTCCCTAATAATTTAATATGATCTATTGATTTTAATTGCTGTGGACCAATATAGAATAAGCAAAAAAAAACAAAACAAAATATCTTATTGCCAATTGGACTGTGAGAGAAAAGGAAGGGGATCAAGCCGGAACTTTTGCTGCTCCGGCATTCTGTATTATGCAGGTATTTACAAATGAAATCAAGGAGGAAGTAGTTGTTGTCTAAAAGGATGCAAATGACCAGCTGTCTGCAAGGAATATAAATCCTTCCATTCCCCACCATCCAGCCAGAGCTGAAGAAGCTTCTTGGAAGAGAAGTGAAATGTCTTCAAAGAAAAAAGAAAAAAACAAGAAAAGTCCAGTTGCCTCCTGAAAAAAAGCACCTTTGGGACAACCATGACCTGGATGACTGAGAATCTCCATAGACCTTTAGCTGTTCCACTGCTCCTAATAAGTATAAATAATGCATCTTCTTCAATCCTCAAATGAGTAGGTTCTTTGATCTGTTGGCATCAGAGGTAGGTGATGATCCAAGATCATTGTTGATGTAATGGTTTGTGGGAATGATCTTGGGAAACAGAGCAAGGAGAGGCAATCAAGGGAACATTCAGATAAAAGTCAGCAGGAATGCAGGTGGGACAAGAAGCTCAAAAGCCCTCCCTAATTTTGGGGATATAAAGGGAATGGGATGGAGAGAAGTACTTTCAGTTTTTCAAGATTCCATTATATAAACTTACACTAAAGTAGTGTTAGCTCATCTGATTTCAAACTATTTTCCAAAGCACCAGAAAGCAAGACAAGAAACAATGGATGGAAACTAATCAAGGAGAGAAGCAACCTGGAATTAAGGAGAAACTTCCTAACAGGGAAGACAATTAACCAGTGGAACAGCTTACCTCCAGAAGTTGTGGGTGCTCCATCACTGTATGGTTTTAAGAAAAGACTGGATAGCCATTTATCTGAAATGGTATAGGGTCTCCTGCTTCTGCAGGGGTTTGACTAGAAGACCTCCAAAGTCCCTTCCATCTCTGTTATTGTTATTCTAGTTGTATTTTATGTCTGGTCTATCTTAGGCTGATAGTTAAAAAGGGATTTCTTTGTCCTGGCTAAGCAGGAAAATTGAATATTTCATGCTCATCCATGGCTGGGCTGTGTATCATTCCATTTGCTGCATTCCTCTGAATTGGGCACATGAAGGGGGATTCTCAAAATTAAAACATATTGGACATAAGCTTGGTGTAGTGCATATATGAGCTTTGGCCATATTTCATGATGACTACATGTAGTCATTGCCCCCAACTATCTAGAGCTGAAAGGGGCATGATGGCTCAGCAGTTAGACACCGAGCTTGTCAACTAGAAAGCTGGGAGCTCAGGTTTGAAACCCAAGTGTCACATGATGGAATGAGATCCCATTACTTGCCATTACTTGTACCACTTCCGTGGGAAGGTAACAATGTTCCATGTGCTTTGGCGTATAGCCATCCTCGCCACAAGACCAGTGGTGGTATTCAGCTGGTTTGGACTGGTTCAACAGGGTGCCCATCAGGGGTGGATTCTACTTACGTTTACTAGCGGTTTGCATCACGCCCGTGCGCGAGCTCTTGCTTTGTGTGTGCGCGCGCACACTCTTCTGCGCATGTGCAGACGATTCTGCGCATGCACAGATCACCTATGATGACGTCGGGTCAGTGGGCGGAGCCTCCTGCTGGTTTTACTATGAACCGGGGGAAACCCACCACTGGTGCCACCCGCCCCAGCATAATACCGTCCTATTTTTTTCCCTATTTATTTTACTACTACTACTACTACTACTACTATTATTATTATTATTATTATTATTATTTAGCCACATTTTCGAGGCCGGGCATATGCATGAAAGGCACGCACACGAGCAAAGCACATGAATGGAAGGCCGAGTACATATGTGGAAAGCACCCATGCAAAGCAAGCATGCGCAGGCGGGGCGAACTTGTGGTAAGAATATGTAAAACCCATCTCTGCACATGACTAAGGAAGCGTCTTCGGACTATGCCGGCTCCTTTGGCCAAGAAATGGAGATAAGCACTGTGACCTAGAGTCAGATATTTATTTATTTATTTTTTATTTTTATTTGATTTATATGCCGCCCGTCTCCGGAGACTCAGGGCGGCTTACAGTGCGTTAAGCAATAGCCTTCATACTTCTGTATATTTATACAAAGTCAGCTTATTGCCCCCACAATCTGGGTCCTCATTTTACCCACCTTAGAAAGGACGGAAGGCTGAGTCAACCTTGAGCCTGGTGGGATTCGAACTTGCAGTAATTGCAGGCAGCAGATGTTAATAGATGTTAATAACAGGGTGCTTTAAACCACTGTACTACAGGCTCTACTGACTGACAGATATGACTGGCGAGGGGAAACTTTTACCTTTATTTAGAACTGGCCTGTTAGGAATTAGGAATATAATTTGGAGTGATTAATTCTGGGATCCTAGCTTCATATTGCAACTCTCCGTGACATCACTTGATATTATGAGTTCTGATGAACTGATACGTGAGCTGTGCAACTGAGCAAAGTAAATGGCAAGCTATTTTTGCCAAGCGCCTAAAAAGGCTAGTGCGGATTGTTTTAATCATTCATTAGTTGCAAAATGAAATGCTAAGTAATAAAGGTAAGCATTGGTAATAAACTTAAACATTTTCTCATTAGACACTGGTTATTCATAAATTATTTCTTCACAAATATATCAAGGCCCATAAATTAACATCAACCTTACAGATTCCTTCCAGCAAGGAAAACTACAGAGAATTAATTGAATTGAAGGCTTGCCTTAAAAGGGAAAAAGAGGAGAACAGGTTGGTCATTTGGATGCAAAACCACGTGTCCCAAACATGCTCTAAATTCAGGATCTCCATCTTTCTTCTTTCAATAATATAAATAGTTTCCTTCTACCTAATCGTCTCCAGCTATAGACTTCTCGAAAAACAGCTTGTTGCAGCAATAATGCGCTTAAAGCTCTTCAGGCATAGGGCAAGAGGGAAAGGAGGAAAGAAGGGCGAGATGTTGACCCCTCGTGCCAATTACAGTGGAGATGAGTTCCAGAGGGAGCTTTGCTTAGCAAGACATGAACACTGCTGCAGGCCTTCCAGAAATGAGAGGAAAGAAAACGAGGAAAGAAAACCAAAGAGAGATTCTGAAAGGATGCAGGAAGGAAAGGATCCATTCTGCATCCTTAGGATGGCTAATTAGAAGAGAAGTAGGCGAAATGTACAGGCTAACGATGGAACTTAAAGATAAAGGAGAAACAGAATATTACTCAAAATGGGACTTAATGTACAAATGGTTAGATCAGAGGTCGGCAACCTTGAACACTCAAAGAGCCACAAAGGTCCTAACCGGAAGCCCCCTGTTCAATTCTGGAGCCAACCGGAAGTCCGGTTTCCCCACCATAGAGTCTCCTCCTAGCGCGACATCCTTTTTCCTCTACTTGTCCAAACTGAAAGCCCTATCAATTGTGGAGTTGGCTGGCGACAGGGAGCCGCAGCAGAGGGATGAAAGAGCCACATGTGGCTCCAGAGCCGTGGGTTGCTGACCCCTCGGTTAGATAATAGGTGCAGAGAGATATAAAGATATACATAAGAATATACATGGCAAGTAATAGTACCATTGGACTATACGCAATTGTAATTCAAAAGGCATAGAACGATAAATGTATAGACTGTAATGGTATAACCATGGAAATAAGGGATATAAGTATGACATACAATATTATGTATATAAAAAGAGACTATATTAAGTTTGTTTTCCTCTAATGTAACTCCAAGAAAATGTATAGTTATATTTGAAATAGACAATACCTGGAAAATACACTGTACTTTGTGGAGAAATGGAAATTTATATACAATAAAGAAAAGAAAAAGATGAAAAGGAAGGGAAGTGGAGAGAGGAAGGGAGAGAGGGAAGTGGAGTGGAATGGAGTGGGGTGGAGGAGAGGAGAGGAGAGGAGAGGAGAGGAGAGGAGAGGAGAGGAGAGGAGAGGAGAGGAGAGGAGAGGAGA
>WNWU01000044.1:6360054-6374472 GCA_012654045.1 Ptyas mucosa
TTCTTTCTTTCTTTCTTTCTTTCTTTCTTTCTTTCTTTCTTTCTTTCCTTCCTTCCTTCCTTCCTTCCTTCCTTCCTTCCTTCCTTCCTTCCTTCCTTCCTTCTTGGTCATTCCCAATTTATGTATTAAATGAAATCCAAAATTTGCTCACACATTGGCCTGTACAGGTTATAGTGGCAAGATGTAGGGTTTTTTTCAGGGGTGAAATCCAGCAGGTTCTGGAGAACCGGTAGCGGAAATTTTGAGTAGTTTGGATAATCGGCAAATACCACCTCTGGCTGGCCCCAGAGTGGGGAGGGAATGGGGATTTTGCAGTGTCCTTCCCCTGCCACGCCCACGAAGCCACACCGCGCTAACCAAGCCACGCCCACAGAACCAGTAGTAAAAAAATTTGGATTTTACCACTGTTTCCCCCCCCCCTAAATTTGAATTAGGGGTGACATGAATAACGATCCAGTATTTGAGGGGCTGCCACAAAGAAGAGGGGGAGTCAACCTACTCTCCAAAATACCTGAAGGCAGAACAAGAAACAATGGATGGAAAGCGATCAAGGAGACATCCAACCCAAAAGTAAGGAGAAATTTCCTGACAGAGAGAACAATTAACCAGTGGAACAGCTTGTCTCCATAAGCTGTGGGTGCTCCATCACTGGAAGTTTTCAAGAAGAGATTGGACAACCATTTATTTGAAATAGGGTCTCCTGCTTGAGTGGAGATGTTGGATTAGAAGACCTCCAAGGTCCCTTTCAACTCTTATTATTTTGAACCTTGCTAATTAGTGCCTATTAAAAAAAAAAACTCAGATAGAAGAGTGCAGTGTGGCCACTTTATCACGCCTCACTTCATAAAGTGAGATGGGCAGCATATAAATTTAATAATAAATAAAAATAATAATCAGGTGCAAGCCTTCCCTAAAACAATTGCTCCATGCACAAAACTGTTCCTGCATGAACCCTTTTACAGATTGCTATATAAAAACTTGGTCTAGTCCACTGATGGCTAACCTTTTTGCCATCGCGTGACAAAAGTGGGGGGGAGCACAGGGGGGTTGAGCGTGCATGTGCCCACACCCATAATTTAATGTGTCCCACCCCCCCCCCGTGCATGCACGTGCGACCCCTCCATGCTCCCCCCGCTTTTGGTACGCGATGGCACGGGGGGGCCGTTAGGCCTGTTTTTGCCCTCCCCAGGCTCCAGAGCCTTTCTAGGAACCTGGGGAGGGTGAAAATGGCCTTCCCCACCCTCCTGGAGGCCAGAAATGGCCTGTTTCCCAATTTCTGGTGGGCCCAAAAGCCTGAAAATCAGCTGGCTGGTGTACGCATGCACGCTGGAGCTGAGCTAGGGCAACGCTTACATGCCCACAGATATGGCTCCGCGTGCCACCTGTGTCACACGTGCCATAGGTTCACCATCACGGGTCTAGTCTGTGTATCTTTGGGTTACTCATAAAACGTAGAATCATAGGGCTATAAGGGATCATGGATAAGGTGACCAATCATCCTCCTTCAGGGAGGACAGTCCTTCTTTTGTAAGTTCTGTCCTCTCTCGAAAAGCGTCCTCCTACATGTCCTCCTTTTTGATATTCGAAGACTAATCTGTAAATCTCCATATTCGATCAATGCCGATCCGATCCGTTGCGTGTGATGTGACGTATTTGTATTTGACATGACAATTCGTCCAGGCTCAGTGCAGTGCGGCGAGACGCGATTATGAGACACATGCACTCCGCAGAGGAGAACTGTCTTGAGAGAGTGCACCGTGCGCAAGTGGCTTTGTTTACTTCTTACCGAAACATGACACGGCACACACGCACGCATTAGATTCACTTCTTTCTCAGTGAATATTCAATCATACACAGGTGAGCCCAATAATTCACCTTTTATTAATTCATTATCTATTTAATAATTTCCAAATACGTATAATTTTATTTACAAGTTTATTTGCTGATGTTATTGTTTCAGTTTTAATCATTCATTTTATTTATTCATAATGAATGTGTAGCCTGAAAGGCCCGAAAATCAGTTGGCTGATGCGCACATGTGCACTGGAGCTGAGCTAGGGCAAAGCTCGCGTGCCCACAGATATGACTCCGTGTGCCATCTGTGACACGCGTACCATAGGTTCACCCTCACGGGACTAGACATACCTACAGTAGTGGCCAAAATTGTGGAAACAGTTTGGGAAAAGTGTATTTTCTAAAACTAGCTAATAACACCACTTTTTTTTTTAGTAGTACGGTAAAATTATATATCAATGGAAAGATAATTGAATCAAGAATGTAATGCAATAACTTTTATGAAGGATTTGCTATTAGAATATATAGTATAAAGAAGAAAAGTGAAACGCAGAAAAAACGCGATATACAAAAACTATCACCACGTCAGTTAAGACTTAGCTGGGTAGCCTTTAGCATGAATGACGGCCTTACAACGTCTTCCCATGGAGTGAACCAAGTCTTTTAGTTCTGCAGCTGTTCTAATGTGAAACCAAGATTGAATGATGGCTTCTCTTAATTGGGTTTTATTGCTGGGTTGCTTCTGATTAACAAGTTTCTTTTATCAGTTCCATAGATTTTCAATTGGGTGAAGGTCTGGGCAATTCCCAGGCCATTTCAGCAGTGGAATAGGATTATCTTGAAACTCAAAAAAAAAAAAAAAAGTCGTGTTATTAGCCATCAAACCTCAAAAATACACTTTTCCTAAAAGGTTTCCATAATTTTGGCCACTACTGTAATTCCCTCAAGTGTTCATCCAATGGTGTAGCCTCCAGAGCCCTAATCATCTTTGTTGATCTTTCTTGAGCCTTAGTATCTTCATTGTATCATAGTGACCAGAACTCAATGTAGGATTCCGAGTGTGGCATCATTAGTGCAATATAAAGCAGCATTATCACTTCTTGTAATAATTAGGATTTTCCTGCAGCAAAGACCGAAACAAATTGCTCTTTAGGCTAAATAAATTAGTAAAGCATCTCCTCCTGATCTCCTTTGGTGTTTTGCCTGAATTTCAAGATTTCTCCTAAATTCTCTTAAATTTTGCTTCGGATAAAATCTGGGGGCCCCTAGAGAAATGGAAATGTCATGAAATACAAATTTATGTATTTACAAATTTATGTTAAATACAAATTTAACATGTTGGCATGAATTCTCCTCCTTCAGCATTTCTCAAAATTTTTGCCCAAGTTTGTACCTCTAACACATGTCTCCGATTTTACTTCAGGCAAAATTCTAAAATAGATTAATCTGGACTGGGTCATATTTTTTTTTCTTTCCTAGTGCCCCATGCGGAGAAGTATCAAGCCTGACAGTTTATGATATAACAATGAAGGGTCCTTGGTGCTCTCTGAGCTTGGTGGTTTTCTTGCAGACATTTAATTACCGAACTAGATAACATCATCAATGCTAAAAGACAGTTGGGTTTATGAGTGGGGAGAGGAGGAGGAGGAGGAACTGAGGGATTCTTGGTGCTCTCTGAGTTTCGTGGTTTTCTTGCAGATGTTTCATTACCCAAACTAGGTAACATCATAAATGCTGTTATCTAGTTTGTTACCTAGTTTGGGTGATGAAACATCTGCAAGAAAACTCAGAGAGCACCAAGGACCTTCCATTGCAATCCTGAGCTACAAATATTCTCTTTTATTAGTGCGATGCAACAATTATGAAATCAAAATATAGATGCTTGAATAAACCAAAATAAATTTAAAAAGCATGGGAAGATAACTTCCAGTAATATGCACAAATTTTTGTTTTGGTGGCCTCTTCAGTGAGCGGTCAAGGATTCCTTAATAAGAAATCATTCTTTCTTATTTGTTATTGATAACTGAAGACATTTATTTACGATAAAATAAAAGGGAAAACTCTACATTTTCTTTTCTTTTTTTCATGTAGACCAATTCAAAACTTGGATAAAACAGCCTTCCTACCGAATCTGTGTGAAACTGGTTATGGATATAGATTTGTCTGTTTTACTCCAAAGTCATCTATACTGTCTCACCTTAAAATCAAGATTAATCACACGTCTGCACCCTTCATCCTAGCCTCTCATTATGCAAAACCCAGAGCTGCAAGCTGTGACTTGAAAGCTATACCCATAATTTCAAGAAAAACACCCCTCATACACCCTGTAGTAATGTGATCATTCTAGATAGATGAACCTAGAGAATCTCTCATGATTATAAATTACCCCTATACTCTGATTCCTTTTACCTGCTGTTCTGCATGCTCCAACATTAAAACATTTCCCAGTCTGAATACACACACACACACACACACATATACACACACACACACATATACACACACACACACTCATATATATATGTATACACATATACATATATATACACAAAAGACCTACGAAAAGAGAATTAAAATAAAATAAAATAAATACATATATATATATACATATATATATATACATACATACATATATATATACATATATATATATACAAATATATATATATATATGTATATGTATATATATATAAAACCTCCAGTGAAGGAACACCCACAGCTCAGGAGGCAAATTATTCCATAGATTAATATTCTCACTATCAGAAAATCTCTCCTTGATTCTAGGTTGGAATTCTCTCTGATGAAGTTCCAATCCATTGCTTCTTATCCTGTCTTCTGGTCAGGGGTGGGCTTCAGATCCTTTATCAACAGGTTCGCTGCCCCGTTGCTGGGTGGGCATAACCATGGTGGGCATGGCCTAGTTGACCACCTGGACCACAGCGGGGTGGGGGGGCACGTTTTTTGCCCTAC
This sequence comes from Ptyas mucosa, assembly GCA_012654045.1. Taxonomy (NCBI): domain Eukaryota; kingdom Metazoa; phylum Chordata; class Lepidosauria; order Squamata; family Colubridae; genus Ptyas; species Ptyas mucosa. The sequence continues at coordinate 6,364,819 of WNWU01000044.1, forward strand.
CCAGGCTTTGGAGGCTTTTCTCCAGGAGGGCGAAAACCTCTCCCTCCGGGCTCCGGAGGCCCTCTAGAGGCCAGAAACAGGCCTCTTTCCAGACTTCTGGAACCTCCGGTAGGCCCATTTTTTGCCCTCCCAGACCCTCCGTGTGGCCCCTGCACTTACCTGGAATGATGAACGGGCCACTTGGAGACTCCTGGGAGGGTGTCATTTGGGGGTTCGCTGAACCCCAGTGATCCTTGGCTAGAGGCTCACCCGAACCCTACCGAACCCCCAGGAGCCCACCCCTGCTGCTGGTGCTCTGGAGAATAAGTCAACTCTCTCTTCTCTATGACAGCTTCTCAGTTACTGGAACAAACTTATCATGTTCCTTCTAATCAGTGGTGGGATTCAGCCAGTTCGCACCACTTCGGGAGAACCGGTTGTTAACTTTCTGAGCAGCTTGGTGAACTGGTTGTTGGAAGAAATCATTAGGGCAGAGAATCGGTTGTTAAATTATTTGAATCCCACCACTGCCTCTAATCGTTCTCTTCAATAGGCTAAACATACCTAGCTCCCTTAACTGTTCATCATATGATGTAGCCTCCAGACCCCTTACCATCTTTATTGCTCTTCTCTACATACGTAGCTCTGCACAGGTAAGAATAGCCATTAAGCCTTGCCCAGTCCTTTTTTTGCCCAGAGTTTGTCCATTTCCCTTTCAAACTATCTAAGTTGGAATCTATCACCATATCTAAACTTGCAAATTCAATTACTGCATAAAACATGTAGTAGCACTAAGATTATATGCTGCTGCACAGTGCTTCACAGCCCACTCTAACCAGTTTACAGAGTCAGCATATGGTCCCCAACAATCTAAGTCCTCATTTTACCGACCTGGGAAGGATGGAAGGCTGAGTCAATCTTGAGCTGGTGAGGATCGAACCCCTGGCAGTTGGCAGAATTAGCCTGCAGTACTGCATTCTAACCACTGCACCATCACAGTTCCTGCACCTGTTTTTATTGCTTAGCTGACATTCCTACAACTCAACCAGGATCTACCTCCTTTAGCAATAGCACTTAGACTTACCCTGTTTCCCCTAAAATAAGACCTCCCCTGATAATAAGCCCAATTGGGCTTTTGAGCGCATGCGGTAAAATAAGCCCCGCCTGAAAATAAGGCCTACCTGAAAATATTTAAACGCATGCGCAGCCGATCCCTGCCATTTCCTCTGGTTTCCTCCACATGCCCCAAAATAATAAGACCTCCCTGAAATTAAGGCCAAGCGCTTATTTCGGGGTTCAAAAAATATAAGACAGGGTCTTATTTTTGGGAAAACATGGATATATAGCATTTCATAGTGCTTTACAGCCCTCTCTAAGTGGTTTACAGAGTCAGCCTCTTTTTTTTATTATTTGATTTATATGCCGCTCTTCTCCGGAGACTCATGGCAGCTTACAATGCCCCCAACAATCTGGATCCTCCTTTTACTGACCTCAGAAGGATGGAAGGCTGAGTCAACCTTGAGCCGGTCAGGATCGAACTGCCAAACTGCTGGCAGCTGGCAGTCAGCAGAAGTAACTTGCAGTACTGCATAGTAATAGCAATAGCACTTAGACTTATATACCGCTTCATAGTGCTTTTACAGCCCTCTCTAAGCGGTTTACAGAGTCAGCCTCTGGCCCCCAACAATCTGGGTCCACATTTTACCCACCTCGGAAGGCTGGAAGGCTGAGTCAACTTTGAGCCTGGTGAGCTTCTAACTGTCAAATTGCAGGCAGCCAGCAGGCAGCAGACATAGCCTGCAGTACTGCGCTCTAACCACTATGCTACCAAGGTTTGTCATCAATTTTTTTTAAAAAAAACCCTGCCTTGTAGTTGTAAACATATATTTGCAGAAGCACGTAGTGAGGGGAGGAGGCTACAGGCATTTCTCAGGAGTGTTTTGGGTTGTTTTGCCTGTTTGTTTTGATCGTTTGTTTGGTACAGTGCAGTGTGGCAATATTGCGGGTATCAGGGAGACAAATCTGCAGTTGGAAACTCAGCAGGAACAACCAGGACCAGAGAGAGGACTCCACTGAGCAAACTGGCTTGGTGCGGGGGTGTGGGGTGTGTGTGGGGGGGGGGGAAGACTGTAGATTTTGGAGAACAGATCAGAGGTCTGCAAAAAAAAACAGCTTGGCAAAAGTGATGGAATTCCAGAAGCTGAGAAAAAGAGCTATTCTCCCCCCCCCCCCCCCCCTTTCCTTCTCCTCCCTGCCTGGATAGATAAAGCAAGCCCAGAAATTATTGAAGGATCGAAACAAATAAAAAAAAAACCCCCATAAACAACTGCCTTCGAAATTGTTTGCATATGTAGAGTTTGTGAAGCTAATTAAATATTATTGTGAAAAGGGAAGAATTGTGTCTGCTTGTTTGAAACGCTGCTGTCATTTTTTTTTTCTCCTCCCCCCCCACCCCAGCACTTTTCAGTGGGCCATTATTCTCTATTCTCCATTCTGGGATGAGAATGGGTCCCCCATCCGTCAAATTTCTCCCTCAACTGAGCCCTCCGTGAGCTTCGCCATTTGTCGACGCATTCCTCGAACATTGTTAAAGTTTGACAAGCCACCGAGATATGGTTGCTAAAAGGAGGAGAGACAAAGCTCTTTTGAAAATGAACAAGAACAAAAGAACAAGAACAAAAGGCATTTGTCCTCCAGGTCAGCGCGACCACCACTACCCAAAAAAGGGAAAGGGGGGGAAAAAAAGAAAGAAAGAAAAGAATGCCAGGCCAAATCAGCAAGTCTGCAAGTGAATTTCCTAGTTATACCAGATGAAACATCACCCAAGCCATTTTGACGGATTGTTAATGTTACCAGGGTTGAACGTGATTAATATGCCTGCTCCATCAATGACAGAGAGGGAAAGGTTCTTTTTTTATTAAAAAAAAAATATGCACAGAGGTGACCGTCTCTGAATTCGTTAAGAGAGGGAAAGGAGGCGGGCAGCTCGAGGAAATGCAGTGGGCCATGTGAGCAGCCTGACCAGGGTCTTCTGGATCAAACCAGAAGTGCCCCTGATTGGAAACGAAAGATGGGATGGAGAAGACCATCTTCTCCTGAAGTAGCAGAAGAACATTTGATGGTCTCCCCTCTCTTCCTCTTGCCCAAGGAAGCAATTAAGAAGGATATGTGTAGGTCATCATCAACATCAGCCATTCAGTTTTGTCTGACCCTCGATCTATGGATCAACGCTCTCCACGGCTCTTTGTCTCGCACCTTCTCCTTCATATCTGCCATGGTCATCCTGGTGTCATACTTTATAGTGTCCAACCATTAGGAACTAGGTGGCCCCTTCTCTTTTTTCTGCTGACCACTCCCAGCATGATTGACTTTTCGAGGGAGTCAGCTGGCATGACATGCCCAAGGTGTGATCCCCTTTGTTTGGTGACCTGGGCTTTGAGTGATGTTTGGTGAGGTTCGGTCTAGGACAGTGATGGCTAACTTTTTCCAAACCGAGTGCCCAAAGCACGCAGGCATGCGGGCATCCCCAAAACGCAATGCATGTGTGGCCCTCATGCATGCATTCCCTGTGCATGTGTGCATGCCCCATGCCCCCTGTGCATGCATGCGCAACCCCACATGTGCCCTTCCCCCACACATGCATGTGCATGCACCCCCCGCACGCACTCCGCCCACCCCAGGCATTTGCGGCAGAGACCCAAAGACCAGCTGGCCGGTGGGAGGCATGCAGCCATGCACAGCAGAGCTGAACTGGGGTGACAGCTCGCATACCCACAGCGAGGGCACTGCATGCCACTCTGGCACGCGTGCCATAGGTTCGCCATCACAGGTCTAGGACTTCTTTGTAATTTTTGCAGTCTTTGGGAATCCATAACAGTCGTCTCCAGCACCACAGTTAGGAAGTATCCACCCTGCTCCTACCTGCCTTTTTCAGAGTCCAATTTTTGCAGCCATAAATAACAATTGGATTGCGTTGACTAATCTACATTTGGTTGAGAGGTTGATATCCTGACTCTTCCAGAAATTATTCACACCAGACATTGCAGTCAGTTGTTCCAAGTGCAATATTCGCCTCCTGACCTCAAGGCTACAATCATCACTTTGGTCAATTTGTGTGTGTAGAGCAACATAAATGGCACGTTCTCAGAACAGAAGGAATTACCTTCCTTTCAAACACTAGTAGTGATACAGAACAGATTACTTCCTCCAAAAAAAGAATGGTGGGAATTGACAATCCTCACGGATCTTGAATGTTTGATGGTCTCCCCAATCCTTCTCATGCCCAGGGAAGCAACCAAAAAGAATGTGTGTGTAAAGCAGCAAAAATGCCACTTTTGGGGGGAATGTAAGCAATTACCATACCTTCTTTTCCATCACTAAGAGTGATATAGAACAGATTATTTCCTCCAAAAAAAGAATGGTGGGAATTGACAAGACTCAGAGGCTTTGGACTGTAAGAAAAGCAGTTCTGTTCTTTGACAAGACTGCTGAAGGAATATACAATTTTATGTGCCAGAAGTTGTGTTTGAATTCTTCATAGCTAGGGAGCTGTAGATCAGAGTAAATCAATTTTGCTTTAACCTTTCAAGGAAAATGGGTCAATTCATTGTGAAAGGTTTTTTTCTTAACAAACAGTTTTAAGAATAAAAAAATATCGGAATCCCTTTTAATTCACAAATGTCCCTCACAAGTGAAATATATTGGTGAATGACTTCCCTTAACCTACATAATTCTTAACTCCAGTTCCTAAAATTACCTCTTTTTGATATACTTTTAATTCCATGTTGATATCCTTAGTGATACACATTTGACATGGGCAGGATTTTGGAACACAAGTTTTACAAATATATTCTATTTTTTCTTTTTTTACGGAACTACCTCATTGGTCATAAAAAGTAATCACATGACCCTGGGACAAGGCAACTGTGATAAGTACATGTCAATTGCCAAGCATCTGAACTATGATTGCATAACCAGGGGGAGGCTATCAAAGTTGTGTCAAAATCGGTCCTAACTCACTTTTTTTCCAGTGCTGTTGTAACTTCGAACAGTCACTGAATGGATCGTTGCAAGTCAAGGACCTATTGTCAGACCTGAAAGCCATCTTTTACATTTGGGCCTTCAGACCTGTCACATTTTCCCACAATAGAAATACTAGACAACACAGTATCAACAGTAGAGGCCTTCAAATTCCTAGGTTCTACCATATCACAAGATCTAAAATGGACAGCTAACATCAGAAACATCATCAAAGAAGCTCAACAAAGAATGTTCTTTCTGCTCCAACTCAGAAAGCTCAAACTGCCCAAGGAGCTGCTGATCCAGTTCTACAGAGGAATTATTGAGTCTGTCATCTGCACCTCCATAACTGTCTGGTTTGGTTCTGCAACCCAACAAGACAGACATAGACTTCAGAGGAGAATTAGAACTGCAGAAAAAACAATGGCTACCAACCTGCCTTCCATAGAGGACCTGTCTACTGCATGAGTCAAAAAGAGGGCTGTGAAAATATTTACAGACCCCTCGCAACCTGGACATAAACTGTTTCAACTCCTACCCTCAAAACGACGCTATAGAGCACTGAACACCAGAACAACTGTAAAAGGTGGCTTCCAGGATTACTTGGGGGTGTTACTTAGACATATATGTTATATAGCTCATCTACCCCTTTTAATTCAAGCAGTTCCAGTCATTTTTTTCTGCTTCTCATTTAAGCAATCCTTACTTTGTTCTAAGGATAAAACAGGTTTATCTTTAACAAGGCATGCACAAAGATTAAAATAGGTTCCATATTTCTATCCTAAAAAGGTCGCCCATCTGGGTATATCTAAAAGAGATCATTTCTGTTTTGCTTTTTCCACATTTTTTTTTGATAGATTTAGATTTATCCTTTTGATTGATCCTTTTGACATACAAGGGGACTCTCCCTTTATTTTATCAACTCCCTCCCCAAAACACCCCTGGTGATAGATTGGTCTTAAATCAATTGGTAAGTTTCCATAATGAGGGCAAAGTTAAATTGGAATCAACTCAGTCCAAGTCTACTTTTTTGTTCTACCACAACTGGACTGACCTGATCTGTTTTTGATAGTCATGTCCATGTCACATGTTTCTTGGAGCCTCTGGAAATTTCTTAAGTTACATTGTTCACTTATATATTATTTGATAGTCCAGTTAAGAGAGCCTTAGGAATTGGCAGATACTTTAGAAGTTGGAGTCACATCAACTATAATTGAGGAAGTCCAATAATGAGCAAAAGAACTTCAGGAGATAGAGTTTACCTTGTTCTTCATGTTTCCTTAAGTCTGAATTTACTAATTCCAGATGTTCAAGCTTGTGTTCTCGTAGGTTGCAACTTACCAAATTGCTATAAAATTCATCTGGAACCATGTCATCAAGCAACTTGGGATAAGGAAACCCAATTCCAGAAATCCCCATTTGGCAACTTTCCAGAGGCATTGTTGAACTACAAAATTTAGTTTTGGGTTTTTTAAAACAAGTGATAAATGAGTAGACTGGGCTTGTCTTGTTAAAAATCATCAGCTGCAAGGCAGAATATATATTTATCTTATCGTTTCTGGTCTGATTCACTCCAGTCAGTTCACATAAATATTAAAATCATTTTTTTTAAAAATGACAAATGAAAATAAGAATTTATTTGCCAACTTGGACCTCAGGGATACCAATAGACTTATATACCGCTTTATATTGTTTCACAGCCCTCTCTGAGAAGTTTGCAGTGTCAGCATATTTCCCCCCAACAACCTGAGTCCTCATTTTACCATCCTCAGAAGGATGAAAGGCTGAGTCAACCATGAGCTGGTCAGGATCGAATTCCTGGTTACAAGCAGAGTCGGCCTGTAATACTGCATTTTAACCACTGCGCCACCACAGCTCCCATATGGATGGAGTGTATTTCCAAGTAATGGGGCCACCCCGGAAAATGCATGCTTCTAAACCCCCATCCCCCTAAAACCCAAGGGAGAAAACCTGAAGCATCCCAGGCTGATCATTCAAATGAGGCAAATAGATTGTATTTGGACAAGTTTGTCTAGTAGACCAAGACCATGTTGCTAGGTAGATTAAACCCATCATCAGGAAACAAAATGTTGGCCGATACCAGGGCTGCAAGATTGTTCTAGCCCTGCTTAAGTAGGTCTCTCCTACCAGCTAATGGCATGCTGCGTTCTATACCAGCTAAAATGTCTGGATTGTCGTGAAAAGCGGTCCAGCAGAGTGAATTAGAGAATCCATCCTCAAGTTAATAAAGATGAGACTGATTGTCACCAGAAGAAATGCAACATGAGCTGAAGCTAGAAAAAAAGTATTCTGGACACAGTCTCCACCTCTTGAGAGCAAAATAAAGCTTGAATCCCTTTGCAACACCGTTGAGATATGACACCCTTCCGGAAAGACATAAGGCGTTAGCCCAGAATTGCATTTCATAAGATGAAAGTCTTTGGAATAATAAATTCACCTTTTCATTTTAAAGGAGGCAAATTCCTAAATACCAGTTTAGAAAAGCAGCGGGAAGAGAATCTTTGCAAGAAACCAAGGAGCACAATTTTTGAAGGGTTAAGAATGAGATAGATACTCACAGTCAAGACATTTGGCTTTTTGACCCGAAGGTTGGCAGTTCAAGACCCGAGTGCTCTGTGACAGGGCAAGTGCCCATTACGTGCCTCAGCTCCCACCCACCTAGCAGTTCGAAAGCATGCAAATGCAAATAGATAAATAGGTATCACTTTGGTGGTAAGGTAACAGTGGTCCATCCGTCTTGCGTATAGTCATGCCAGCCACATGAACATGGAAACATCTTTAGACAATGTTGGCTCCCTCAGTTAGGAAACAGAGATGAGCACTGACCTCTAGAGCTGGACATGATTGGACAGGGGAAACCTTCACCTTTTTACCTTTAAGTATGAGATTCATCCCTGGCTAAGATGCTGAGCTTGTCGATCGAAAGGTTGGCAGTTCAGTGGTTCGAATCCCTAGTGTCGCGTAACGGGTTGAGTTCCTGTGACTTGTCCCAGCTTCTGCCAACCTAGCAGTTCGAAAGCACATAAAAAATGCAAGTAGAAAAACAGGTACCACCTTTGGTGGGAAGGTAACAGCGTTCTGTGCGCCTTTGGCTTTTAGTTATGCTGGCCACATGACCATGGAGACATCTTCGGACAGTGCTGGCTCTTCAGCTTTGAAACAGAGATGAGCACCGTCCCCTAGAGTTGGGAATGACTAGCACATATGTGCAAGGGGAACCTTTACCTTTACCTTTACCTTTACCTTTATAGTCTTCCCATCAGACAAAATAATGGATAGAAACACAAGTGCGCTAGGTGCTTTTTCAAAAGGCAACTGGACTTTCTTTGCTTTGCTTGAAGATGTTTCGCTTCTCATCCAAGAAGCTTCTTCAGTTAACAGTTAACTTCTTCAGTGAACTGAAAAAGCTTCTTGGGTGACAAGCGAAACGTCTTCCAGGAAAAGCAAAGGATATCCAAGTTGCCCGCTTTGAAAAAGTACCTTTGGGACAATGAACCATGAACCAGATGGCCGAGAACCTCCAAGGACGACACCTGAACTAGGTTCCTCTGGGTTTATACCCCATCTATTCCAGTTTTTTCCTCCAGGCATACGTCCCGTCTTCCATCTTTCCCAGAATCCTTTGCCTAGCAAACTCTAAATGAGCCCCATTCTTCACAAAAGCCGGCAGTTTCCAAGTTTGGCCAAGCACATCTTGCTGAATACAGCTGTGGTGATCGGCGCGGGAGGTTTTTTTTGCATCTGATGGACTGCAATTAGGCCGTTCGGCAAAGAGAGGCTGAAAGACCTTTCCTGTGTTGGGGCTACACACGATATTAATGACTTGGGTTTTCTCTTCTCTGCCTCTTACTCTCTCTCTCTCTCTCTCTCTCTCTCTTTGAAAGATCTGAAGCAGGCCTGCTGCTCAACCCATTCTGGCTTGTAATGAGCATATTAATAAGCAGGGTGGCCCAGGTTAATCCCGCCAGCTTTAAAAAACAAAATACAGAGTTTGGTTGGGAGGGGAGGAAACACAACGTTTCATTAAGGAAATCAGGAGCGAACAGTTGCGTGTGGGAAAGGCAGCTGGCTTGGCCCCAAGGTTTTTAGAACCTGGCCACTCCCCTTTAGTCATTACAGAAAGAGACCTGACAAGATGAGAAATTACACCGGGAAGAAAGAATATTAGGATTAATTGTCTTGAACCAGTGCAGTGGAGCAGGTATGCAAGTGAAATCAAGGTGCAGATAATGAGGGCCAATGAGAACCTTTCATTGTCTTCCCTCATAAAGAAAAGTATTTAAAAGAGCCTATTCAGCTCTTTCCGGGCTGCTAAAATTGGATGATTTTTTTAAAAAAAAAAAAGGAAAGGAAAGGAAAAGGATTGGGGGTGGGAGCAGGTTCCAAACATTCCTTGCTATATGATAATTATAGAGTAATAAAGAAAATGTCTTTTTCAGTGTATCGGGTTTAACTTTCAAGTACATTGTACATTGGGTTTAACAGTGATGAGTTACATGAGGGATTGTTGCATCTTTTCTTTGGTGCTACCTCTTTTCTTTATCACCTGGGATTGATCTCTCTATCATCTCTCTATCCATTCATATAGATCTATCTATCTATCTATCTATCTATCTATCTATCTATCTATCTATC
>WNWU01000044.1:6374482-6384482 GCA_012654045.1 Ptyas mucosa
CTGTCGGTCGATCTGTCTATCTATCTATCTATCTATCTATCTATCTAATCATGTATCATCTTCCAACAAGTTATAGCTGCCCAGCAGATTCCCCAAAAGGAATGCTAAACCAGGAAAGTTTCACACAATTCCTGTCCCAATTATTAAAAAAAGACCAATCATCCTGACTCCATCAGCTTCAATTGGAGGTGGTAGCATTCAGTTTTGTAAGTCTTAATCCTGAGTTTTCCTTGCTGGTAGGAAATGAGGATCTTTGAAAAGAAACATAACTATTTTTGCAGTGCCAGACACAGGGGGAAAAATATGAGAATGGGAGCAGCTTTCCCAGAATAGATAGCATTGTTTATAATTTGTTGGAATAAGGACTATTTGTATATGGTTAACCCAAACATTCATCTTTTAAATGCAACTATAAGTATAGCTTTTTCAATATTATTTTGGATACCTGTACACGACCGGCATTTTTGAATGATGAATGGCTGAAGATAGAAGACACCATTCTTTGACCTCATCACTCATAGTCTGTAAAAACGTAAAGGTAAATGTTTCCCTCGCACATATGTGCTAGTTGTTCCCGACTCTAGGGGGCAGTGCTCATCTCCATTTCAAAGCCAGAGAGCCAGCGCTGTCCAAAGACGTTTCCGTGGTCATGTGGCTGGCATAACTCAATGCCCAAGACCCATGGAACGCTGTTACCTTCCCACCAAAGGTGGTCCCTATTTTTCTACTTGCATTTTTAACATGGTTTCGAACTGCTAGGCTGGCAAAAGCTGGGACAAGTAACAGGAGCTCACCCTGTTAGGTGGCGCTAGGGATTCAAACCGCTGAACTGCTGATCTTTTGCTCAACAAGCTCAGCATCTTAGCCACTGAGCCACCGTGTCTCTTCTACATACATAGTCTGTATGTAGACTAAATTGTTCCAGTTCCCTTTTGTTCATTCAAATCCACCATTTCTTTTACAACCCTTACCCCAATTACAAATGTTGTCTACTTTTTTTAAAAAAGAGGAAGTTTAAATTAAAACCCGTTGAAATAACTAATGTAGGTGGGCATCAGCATTTTTTTTCATTCCTATCCCTCCAGCCCACCCTCAATATCTCTTATTCAACTTGCTAAAAGAAAATTTGATTTGGAAATTTCTTTTTGAAAAGAGAAGGCTTGTGAAGTGCTCTTTGGGGTGATGTGTGATATCCTTGCACTTATTTAATTTATCTAGATTAACAGAGTTGGAAGGGACCTTAGAGGTCATCTAGTCCAACCCCCCACATAAGTAGGAGACCCTACACCATTTCTGACAAATGGCAGTCCAATCTTTTCTTGAAAGCCTCCAGTGATGAAGCGCCCACAATTTCTGAAGGCAACTTCTGTTCCACTGGTTGATTGTTCTCGCTGTCAGAAAGTTCCTCCTTATTTCCAGGTTGAATCTCTCCTTGGTCAGTTTCATCCATTATTCCTTGTCTGGCCTTCGGGTGCTTTGGAAAATAGATTGACCCCCTCCTGTCTGTGGCAGTCCCTCAAATATTGGAAGACTGCTATCCTGTCTCCCCTGGTCCTTCTCTTCACTAGACTAGCCATGCCCAGTTCCTGCAACTGCTCATCATATGTTTTAGCCTCCAGTCCCCTAATCATCTAACCCTAACCACCCATGCTCCCCACCACCTTTTAAACTATAAGCACCACCCACCCACTCACACATGCAGCTCCCTCCCACGTGACCCTGAAATGAGCAGGGGATAAGACATGTGAAGAAGCCAGCATCCGCCTTAAGTCCAGACTTCCTTTTCCTCCTCCTCCTCCTGCCAGTAAGTTTTTGAGGAAGACTGGTCCTCTTCTTTCGCTGTCAGTCAGCCTTTACTGCCAGTCAGCCTTTACAGGAGGAATCTTCCTGGCCAGTCATCCAGGACATTTCAGGATAACCAGGGAAAGCAGTGGCTGCCTCCCCTCCAAATGACAACTCCGGGCTGGCTCGCACGCCAGAGCTGACACAAGGTCCCTTACAACTGTTATTCTGTTAAATGGTAGCCAAGGACAGTGGCTCAGGGTTCTCTTTTTTCCTAGACATTATTTCTCTAGAATTCTACCACCTCTGTGAGTCTCAATCCAACAAAATACAGTAGACCAAACTAAGAAACCAATGACTGGTAGACCAGTACTGTTTTTATTATAACGCCTATCAAGAAGTAACAGGATACTGCACAGATAATTATGCTTTCCCCTCTCTTCATGTGAGCTAGGGCAGGGGTCGGCAACCTTAAACACTCAAAGAGCCACAAAGGTCTTAACCTGAAGCCCCCCGTTCAATTCTGGAGCTGACCAGAAGTCCGGTTCCCCCACCATAGAATCTCCTCCTAGAGTGGCAACCTTTTTCCTCTACCTGTCCTAACCGAAAGCCCTATCAATTGTGGAGCCAACCAGTGACAGGGAGCTGCAGCAGAGGGATGAAAGAGCCACATGTGGCTCCAGAGCCACAGGTTGCCAACCCCTGAGCTAGGGGAAATGTCACCTGTGACATGATCTGGCTGTTTCTGTGATAGTGGCGCTTCTTCCTGTCCTCCAAGGCCATTCCCTGTGTGTGGTGGAATGTGGCCTGAGTTTCTAGAAGGGAGGGCTGCATTCCAGAGAAACAAGAGACTGAGAAGTTTAGATGGTTTAGTTGTGAGGAAGAGGGTCAAGGCAAGTTTTGCTTTAGTCTGACAAGATTCTGTCTATAGGCGAGGAACAATAAAGGAAACTGCTTTGAAGTAATTCGGTGTGTCTTTCTTGGGTTTTCTTGGAGCCTTCTACACTGGTACCATCAAAATTCTTCCCTGGATTCTTTTTCTGACCAAGAAGTATGGGCAGCCAGAGAGACTGCAAAGGGATAGAAAGATGGGTCACTAAATCAGCACTATAGGGGATGAAAAGTCAGCCTTTTGCTTCTAATAATCCCCTAAGGTCAAAAATTCCTCCATTGCCAGTTTTCAGATCCCTAGTTTGAGAAACAGATGCTTCTTCCCCCCACCCCCACCCAAAAATTACAAATTTTGATTAATGCGTTTAACATGAGAATGGTCAAAAAAGGGATGTAACTGTTGTGGCCAGTTCTGGAGCCTGGGGAAGGCTCTGATGGGTGGTCTGTGTCAGACGCAGAGATAGAACCAGGGCCATCCAACATTTCCCAGCCACCGGATAGGCAGCTGCCTATGGAGGCTGAGATGAGTGAGGAGGAAGAACTGCTGGGACCTGTTCCAGATGCGCATATGCACAGAGCAGTTAGAAGAGGTGAGCAACGGAGGACAAGGAGTCGACTTTGGAAGCGAGGCACAGGGGGATGCCGAATGGCCCCTCCCTGGCTGGGGAATAAATAGAAGGGAAGGAGAGTGGTTGTCATAGGAGACAACCGTTCGTATTTTTGGAGATTTTGCTCATCGTGTTTTGTGTCACAGAGACTGCTTGCCAGAACTTAATTTGCAGCCTTTCGGCTGGGAGCTCATGTCCTGGCAATTATCGCAAGGAACTTATAAAGTCTGTTACTGCAGTTAGCTCCTTGAAGGATTCTTGCCTGGACTTTTCGGTGGGTGAATGCAATTAATTCACAAGAGGTAAATAGGGAGTTTTTAGTGACCTGTTTCTTGTTTCTGCTAAGGCTGGGTCAGAACAGTAACAAAGAACATTTAACTGAACACAACTTGACTCTATGTCAGGTCTCTCTCTAAAGTTCTTCTGGAATAAAAATATTTTTTGGATAAAGAGTTATATTCCATTTTTAGCAAGGTGAATGGATGGGATTTTTTTATTATTATTTAGCAAGCTCATCTTACGATGATAGATGGTATTTAAAAACGATATGTGTGTTGGATGGGGAAACCAAAAGGTCATGCTATAAAAGACTTTTTTTTAAAAAAAAGAAAAATACAGCAGACTTAAGCACACAGACAATCTGTCTCTTTGTGGGCAGCAGATTTAAAGGAAGGAAGTTTCCCACAATTCCAAGCCACTTGTAGTCACAGGTAGATTCTATTTTGGATTTTTGGAAAGTCATCCTGTCCTTTTGATAAGACCCTGCCAAAATCAAATTTAAAAAAAAGACCTGGTTTCCCATCACAGAATCTCTTTCTCAGCGTTCCAGAAACCACCACCCCCCAACTCCAAGTAAAAACTCTGAAGCAAGCATTTTTCAAAGTTCTATTTACTAGAATAGGTAAACTGGCACATCTGGGAAAACCCGAATCTGAGAGGTCCGGGTTTTCCCTCAGTAAATCAAAACCCCCAAAACCATCCCCTCAGTCCTCAGTCGATCACATGCTCCAATCAACCGCCATCTCATCTCGAGACATCACTCCGACCACTCCTTCTCCAGATGCAGGATCGCCCTGACCGCTTGACTGACAGGAAGGATGCTATTATGTCTACAGGCAACCCCTCTACTAAATCCCTCCTCCTACTTTCCCACACATGAAAAGGTGGCAGCATGGAAGCTTCCGGCCTAATATGGCTTCCAAAGCTGACACTCTTCTTCAGAGCAAATGGAGTAAAACATCACAGTTTTACAGGAACTGTTTCACAGGAAAAGTGTAGGGAAGAGCAACAAAGATATTAAAGGGTCTGAACACTAAATCATATGATGAACGATTGAGGAAACTAAGTATGTCTAGTCTAACAAAGAAAACGACTGGGGTGACATGATAGTTGTCTTCTGATACTTGAGGGATTATGACAGAAGATGGGATTGACTTATTCTCCAAGTGCCTGAGGGCAGGTTTATTAGAATTCTTTATTGGCAATTCTTTATTGGCCAAGTATGATGGGACACACAAGGAATTTGTCTCTGGTGCATAAGCTCTCAGTGTGCATACATGCAACAAGTGATAAATCATGATTATAATCATAAAATACATTCATCATCAATCATAAGATATAACACTGAGTGACAGTCAGAGGAGACTAAATAAGCAATCAACATAAATCATACTAAATAAAACAGTTGTTATAAATCGTAAGATACAAGCAATAAAGTTATAGTCATAAGATAAGGAAATAGGTAATAGGAAAAAATGAGAAGGATAATAGTAATACAGCCCTACTAGGTAGTTTGACAAGAGTTGTGGGAATTAGTTGTTTAGCAGAGTGATGGCATGCAGGGAAATTTTTATTTTTTATTTATTTATTTATTTTGTCAAGCATGTATAAGGTAACAGATATAAGTATAAACATAATGACTACAGGAAATGGATACGAATAAATGGGGACAGTGGGACAGGGATGATGGCATGTTGGTGCTCTTATGCACATCCCTTAGAGACCTCTTAGGAATGGGGTGAGGTCAAGAGCCTTGGATAGTACAGTGGTCTAAAGCACCCTGTTATTAACATCAGCTGCCTGCAATTATTGCAGGTTCGAATCTCACCAAGGCTCAAGGTTGACTCAGCCTTCCATCCTTTCTAAGGTAGGTAAATTGAGGACCCAGTTTGTGGGGGCAATAAGCTGACTTCGTATAAATATACAAAAGTATGAAGGCTATTGCTTAGCGCCTTGTAAGCCGCCCTGAGTCTCCGGAGAAGGGTGGCATATAAATCAAATTTTTTTAAAAAAACAGTAGACAGTCTAAGGTTAAAGTTTTGGGGTTTTGGGAATGAAACCACAGAGGCAGGTAGTGCATTCCAGGCATTGACCACTCTGTTACTGAAGTCGTATTTTCTGCAATCAAGTTTGGAGCAGTTTAGCTTAAGTTTGTATCTATTATTTCTTGTGTATTGTTGTGGTTGAAGCTGAAGTAGTCATTGACAAGTAGGACATTGTGGCAGATAATTTTATGTACTACGCTTAGGTCAGACCGAAGGCGGCGTAATTCTAAATTAGACAAAACTAAGTTAGACCAAAATTTCTTTAAATTTCTTTTAAATTTTAAAATTCTAAGCCCAAAATGTCCTTGTGTCTAGTTGTTTTGGTGTGCAATGCCCTATAGCATCTTCTTGAGGGAAGAAGTTAAAACAATTGATGTCCAGGTTGTGAGCGGTCTGTAGATATTTTCACAGTCCTCTTTAATGGCAATTAAATAGAAATCCAGCCTAGAATCCTGGCGCCACGGAGGCCTGAGATTCCCTTTACCTGCAGGAATTTATATGATAGCCATGTGGGTTGTCTCACTTTAAAGGGTAATGGTGGGAATGCATGTTTGTTCAGGTTCTCAGAGGAAATAGTAAAGAAAACATCTTCACACTTGTGTATTGGCTAAAATCTGCATTCTGACTTAAAGGGAGGGGTCTCTACCACTTTAATCCTACTGCTTTGCCTAAGGGTATTCAGATTGTGCTTTAGCTGGATGGCTTTCACTACTGCTTAATAAAAGAATCCTTTTGAACAACGACGTTTCAAGAGTTCGTACTTTCTTAAGTTGGAAGGAGAGGCAATCCTTACAGTCCCCTGCTTGGACTAGAAGACCTCCAAGGTTGCTTCCAGACTTATTATTCTATGTTCTACAGAAAACAGTCCTGACCAGAGTCTTTCTAATCTAAAGAGTTATCTTTTGGGGTGTGTGTGTGTGTGTGTAGTAATCAACTGAGACAAGAGAATAAAATTTGCACCAGTCCTGTTGATGATGAGGAAGGTAATGGCTGAATTGTTAAGACCCTCACTGCAGTTTTGCTTAACAAAGACCTAAATTCAGCCATAAAAGACTCCCAACGATGGTACATAAAATTCACAAACGTGAAAAGTTAAGAGAATCTCTGATCACAGGGTCATAATTTAAAAAGTGCAGTACCAAAGGAAAGAGAAATGGGGAGGGAAGAAGAATATTGGAGTTGATTTTCCTGTCCCTAAATGGGAAGAGAAAATAAAATCTAAGAATGTATCTAAAGGACAGAAAGATCTAATGGATGGATGGAATGACATTCTTCCTGTGATGGTAATGGTAGCTAGTGGGGATTCCTTATTGTTTCTGTATTCCCAGGTCAACTGAATACAGATCTTTTTTTTTTGCATTCTTATGGCCCATTTAGAATGCAGAATTATGGACAAACACAGGAAACTGGAAGAGCTAGAATTGCTTAGATCCACCCGTTGCTACATGGAAAGTGGACAATTGCAGCAGAAGGGAAGTCCTGATAATTGCTATTTAATTCATTCCTTTCTGTGAGCTTGGAAAAGCTTTAGCCCTTTTTGCTGAACCAGTTCACAAGGGTTTTAGTCTTTCTACTCTACATACTTCACCATGTTTAGAGAACATGGTTGCCTGCATGATGATCCCCATAAACCAGTGGTGAAATTCAATTTTTTTTACTACCAGTTCTGTGGGCGTGGCTTGGTGGACGTGGTGTGGTGTGGCTTGGTGGGCATGGCTTGGTGGGAGTGGTGTGGTGTGGCTTGATGGGCGTGGCTTGGTGGGCGTGGTGTGGCTTGGTGGGCATGGCAGGGGAATGATATGTAAAATCTCCATTCCCACCCCAATCCAGGGGAAGGTTACTGCAAAATCCCCATTTCCTCCCAATCAGCTGGGACTTGGGAGGCAGAGAATAGATGGGGGTGGGGCCAGTCAGAATTTTTACTACCGGTTCTCCGAACTACTCAAAATTTCTGCTACCGGTTCTCCAGAACTGGTCAGAACCTGCTGAAACCCACCTCTGCTACCGTCCCTGTCCTACTGTCCCCATTTATATGTATGTACTCATTCTATGTGTTTATGGCTATGTTTATATCTATTTATATCCCTTTATTTGTGCCAAATTTTTTTGTCATGTGTCCATGTCTATGTCTATACTGTTACTTGTTTCCCTATGCTTGTTGACAAATAAATAAACCAACAAACAAACAAATTAAGAAATGGGTGCTGTGTGAAAAAGAAGACTGATTTTTTCTAACCAGCTTGATCTGGATTCCAGAAGGTTGTGTTTTATTACACAGAGAGGCACCTGTGTTATATTAGGGTTAGGGTCCATTCAAGAACGTGAGAGAAAACATGTGTACATGGTTGAAGGTGAAAATTTTTGCATTTAATCTTAGACTTCCATCTGCAAACAGCTTTCCTTTTCCCCACCCTGTAACCTCCACTAACGCCTATGTGTATATAACAGAATGACTAACACAATTTTTCAGCAAATTATTTCCATTTCTAGCTTTTTCTTTCACCGTCTTAATCTTTTTTATTAATAATAATAATAACTTTATTGTCATTGTACGTGTATATACAGTATACCCATACAACAAAATTCACTTAATACCCAAAGACCAGATCCAACACAGATAACAATCCCCAAACACAGTCCTACCCACCACAATTCCCCACCCCTAAAGCACCCAAACAACCACACAACAGACCAAGTAATACTATCTAACAGCTCACTGATGGTGGCCCTTTAGTTCATGGTTGAGTACCATTATAGCTCTGAGATAAAAACTATTCAGAAAACGTGGGGTCCGAGTTTTCATTGTTCTGTTATCTTCTGCCAGAAGGAAATTTGTTGCAATAAATATATCTGAAATTTCAATAAATTGGGGAGACATTTTTAACACAGTGTAGCCATGAAAATAATTGCAATCTAAGCATAGAGCCATGTCTCCTTATTTTTCCTCTTCTTTGTTTTTCTTTTTCCCTCAAACCAGCTACCTAACTAACTACAGGAATATACTGCTTGCTGTGTGACCTTGATTTCTAGTATTAGCAGAGCCAAGAATAAAACTAGATTTGGCTTCCTTTCCTTCTATCTGTACCATTCCTAACCTGTCATTCATGGCCTAATCAGGATGAATTAACTATGGGTTTCTTGCAACTGTTATGTGTGGGGGGACGGGATGTTGGAGATGGCCTTTTGAAGTTTCCCGTTCAATTTAGGGGCTGAGAAACTGGACGGATACATTTTTCTGCATTTCTCTGGCAGTAACGTCTCCAACATTTTTTTTTATCAAGAGCATCTCTCTCTCTTTTCATGACCAGGATATCAATATTACTGGACCTGCTAGGACTAGTTTCCTACTAATATCATCCCCTGGGAGTTAATTGAAGTGGTAGGAAACCAGGAAGGCTGGAGAGATCATTATACCATGAAAGTCAAGGTATTCATACACAATTCTTGGGCACTTTGTGTCTCAATAAGTCCTAGAATGCCACACTCCACTTATGACAATCCCTTCCCAATTCTCTTCTTCACCGAAAGCATATTCTCCTTCATCGGAACCAAACAAGAATTGTTAAAAGAAAAGCGAAGGAGATTTTTCCCCTGCCTGGAACTAATGTGTCTCACAGCAGGCACCATCTTAGAAGAAGCATTACATTTAAAAAAATCAGCCAACTCTGCACGCGGTTAGAAAAACGAAGGAACTTCTCTCTTGTAAGGTCCTGTCTCCATGGGTTTCACCCCCTCGTGTTTCTTGTCTTAATTTTCTAATTGTAGCCCTCTGCTATCCGATTCTCTACTAACCGAGGGCTGTGAAAATATTGACAGACCCCTCACATCCTGGACATAAACTGTTTCAACTCCTACCCTCAAAACGACGCTCTAGAGCACTGCACACCAGAACAACTAGACACAAGGACAGTTTTTTCCCCAACCACATCACTCTGCCAAACAAATAATTCCCACAACACTGTCAAACTATTCACTAAGTCTGCAATACAATCTTTTTGGATTGTTGCCTTCTGGTAGAAGATACAGAACAATTAAAACTCAGACCACACATTTTCTGAATAGTTTTTATCCCAGAGCTGTAATTGCACTCAACCATGAACTAAAGGGCCACTATCAGTGAGCTGTTGGACAGCATGACTTGGTCTGTTGTGTGGATGTTTGGGTGCTTTAGGGGTGGGGAATTGTGGTGGGGGGGTGTTTGGGGATTGTTATGTGTGTTGGACCTGGTCTTTGGGTGTTAAGTGAATTTCGTTGTATGGGTGTACTGTGTATACATGTACAATGACAATAAAGTTATTATTATTATTATTACTATTAGTCTTCTCATCGTTCCTATCACCCATCTCCTCCCACTTATGACTGTATGACTGTAACTTGTTGCTTCTATCCTTAAGA
>WNWU01000044.1:6386184-6396720 GCA_012654045.1 Ptyas mucosa
TCCCCTCCCCTCCCCTCCCCTCCCCTCCCTTCCCTTCTCTTCTCTTCTCTTCTCTTCTCCTTTCCCTTCCTTTCGCTTCAAGCAACAAGGTATTGGATTAGATAATGGGGGGAAATAATGTGGCCTTCTAGCACTCTTTATCTCTTGTCATGGTAGAGGTTGCTCCTCCAAGTTGTAGTTCATGATAATGTTACCTAATTTGGATAATTCTTCAAAATGAAAAGGGCCTTCTGCAGTCACGACATATGCCTAAGATTGAAAATCAGGCTTGTCAGATGCTACATCTTTTCTATCCTGCTCTATGGAGTGGAGAGTTGGTCTCTGATAGAAAGCCACTTGAAGAGACTAGAAGCATTTGAAATGTGGGTTTACAGGCCGCTGTTATGTATAAGCTGGGTTAACAAAATCACAAATGAGGAGGGGATAAGCCACCTGGGAAAGCCAAGGGAAATCATCAAAGCCATTAAAAAGCAAAAGTTAGAATATTTTGAATATGTGATGCGGCACCCAGAAAAATACAACTTCCTTCACTTAATCCTCCAGGGAAAGATTGAAGGCAAGTGAGGTCCAGGCAGAAGAAGAACATCATGGCTTCAAAACTTAAGGGACTGGTTTGGACAAAACTCAGCAGCACTTTTTCATGCAGCTGTTGACAAAACTAGGATTGCCAACATGATTGCCAACATCCGAAGGCGGATATGGCACAAGAAGAAAAGAAGATTCGATAATGAAATATCTGCAAGAAAAGAGCCAAGCTCAGAGAGTACCAAGAAACCTTCAGTTCCTCCTCCACCTCCTCCTCCTTCTCTTCCTCCTCCCCTCCTCCTTCTCTTCCTCTTCTTCCTCCTCTTCCTCCTCCTCCTCTTCCTCCTCCCCTCCTCCTCCTCTTCCTCCTCTTCCTTCTCTTCCTCCTCTTCCTCCTCCTCCTCCTCCCCTCCTCCTCCTCCTTCTCTTCCTCCTCTTCCTCCTCCTCCTCCTTCTCCTCCTTCTCCTCCCCCTCCCCCTCCTCTTCCTCCTCCTCCTGTATATACTGATTTTTAGTTTGCTTGCTTCTTTGAGGTGAAGATTGTTGATTCTCTCTCTGTATCTCTGTCACATATGGTGAACACTAAGTTAGAGAAGGCACCTTTGGCTTTAATCTGTTTTACAGCTGACAGAGTTGAAAGGCTGAACTCACTTGCTCCAGAGAAAATATAAGCCATTTTATTTCCAGCCAGTTTATGGATGTAAGTCTGCTTACAGGCATTATGTTGCAGACTGAAAAATCCCTAAGATAGGAGTCTTCCCCAGCTCTTCCTGAAGATGTGCTACATTACATTCTGTCATTAAACCATGTGTCTTTTTTATCATAATCCTATAAACCATCATCATATTGGTTCACATGCATAACACTACGAGCTGTTGTACGTTTTCATAACCACAGCTTGGCAGATATTTTTTAACCTTAGTATGTGGCGTGAACCTGTTTTGTTTTAGAGTTCCATTTGACATGCAGATCGATGAAAATGGGCTTAATTAGATGAACCATGCTTAATGCAACTGCAATAGCTGGAATTCAGCAGGTAAATTTGGGAGCAAAAGAGCCATTGAATCTTTATTCCTAGATCCCCCTGGCAAATAACATTTTCCAATATGTTCTTTTCTTTAGTTTATTTTTTAAATTTTTTTTATTAAACATTTTTTAAAAACAAAAATAAAGCTTTAACACTTTTTCTGTTTCAACAGTTTTGCATCAGTCAAGAATTTCATACTTATACACTTTTCCTCCCTTATTTCTACTATATCTTTTATACATATACTTCTAATATTTATTTATTTATTTACATATATACATAACAATACCTGTGTACACACTTTCATTTCTACAATTCTTGTTTCCTCATATCTACAATTGTACGTTTACTCCTATTTTGACCATTATTTAATTTTTCCTTGCCTTTTATCTTTTTCCTCCAACGATTCATACCATTTTTCCCACACTAAGTAATATTCTGTTTCCTCTTCTTCTTGTATCTCCTTTGTTAATTTGTCCATCTCCGCACATTCCAAAACTTTTCTGATCAGATTATCTTTGGATGGTTTATTATCATTTTTCCAATTCTGAGTGTAGATTATTCTTGCTGCTGTAATAATTTATTTTCGGCCAAAGAGGTTATAGAAAAAATGCTTTTAAAAGCCTCTGACAATCCCAGCTGAGTTGCCTGATCGTCAGAGGCTTTTAAAAGCATTTTTTTTTACTACCTCTTTGGCCAAAGAGGTTGTAGAAAAAATAGTTTTAAAAGTTTTTTTTTTAAAGTTGGCCACGCCCACCCAGTCACATTACCCCCCACCAAGCCATGCCCACAGAACCGGTAGTAATAAATTTTACATTTCATCACTGCTCCAAGGTCCTTTCCAACTGTGTTGGAATGTAATGTAAATCACTAATATCTGAATCCAGATGCTGCTACAAGAGTAATCTTTTCGCTGGCCGTCCCACAAGTATGCCATGGACCGTGGCTTAGCATTGTAGGAGGAATAGATGCCAACTCTTGGCAGCCTCATAACCTGATTGCTGATATCTATACGTCTATTTTGTTAATGGTGTTTCCAGAGGTCAGATCAATACCTTGCAGCATTTCATGTCATGCTTATAATATATAATATCTTCTTATGTTAATCTCATATTCCTGGAGTTTTTGATGGGCAGCAGTGAGGCGGAATACTAAATATGTGATTACTCATTATCAGAGGAATTGCGTTTTCAATGTGGCAGCCCTCGCAATCAATGCAAACCTGAAAGGAGGTTTAAGAATCCACAGGAATGTTTCACAGAAGGGGGGCCAGCTTGGCCCTAACAACTGGACAATTCTAGACAGCTGTTGGGGTCAGCATTGGCCTGGATCCTGAGATCCAGTGCAGTCCTACATATTAAAGTGCCACAGTCTGGGTTAATCAGTGGTGAAACCCTGCTGGTTCTGTCCAGCTTGGGAGAACCGGTAGTGGTGGTGGTGCATGGTTTGGTGAACCGGTAGCGGCGGCAGCACAAGGCTCTGCCCACCCGTCCGGAGGCCATTACTTCCTGGTTTTAAAGAGGAAGTAACATGCTTTTGACCCTCTGTGCATGCACAAAAGGCTTTGCGCATGTGCAGAGGGTCAAAAATCGGACATGACAATGGCGCACACACTTCCAAACTGGTAGGGAAGGTTCCGTATTTTTTGGAGTATAAGTCGCATCTTTTTCCCCCCAAAAAGAGGGTGAAAATCTGGGTGCGTCTTATACTCAGAATGTAGCCCTTCCCAGCTTCTCAAATGGAGGTTTCGGAGGCTGAAAAAAGCATCAGAAAAGAAGCTTCAGAAAAGAAGCCCCCAAACAGAGCTTCAGAGACTTTTTTTCTGAAGCTGTTTCAGAGGCTTTCAGAGGCAGGAAAAAAAGTTTTTTTCTGAAATGGAGTTTCAGAAGTTTCAGAGGCAGAAAAAAAAAAAGCAAAAAACAGAGCTCACAACCAAGGAACCTGTTGCTAAAATTCATCTCTGGGAACAGCTGATTGGGGATATTCCGGGAGGCTAATCCACCTACCATTCAGTTTTTTTCTTATTTTCCTCCCCAAAAACTAAGGTGCGTCTTATACTCCAGTGTGTTTTATACTCCAAAAAATACGGTAAGTAGATTTCATCCCTGGGGCTAATCTCATATTTGTCTTGTCATGTTAATATGACATTTGCTAATATTGGGTGGGAAGGTCCAGAGAAAGAGCGAAAATACTTTTATACTTCCCTGTAGCTCCCAATTCTCAACAGCGCAATTAACCAGCCCAACTATTTTTACTGTTTTTCTTCATTTCTGAGGCTGGAAATAAGGAAGTTGTGATGACCCGGGGCAAGGCACGGAGGCAACATAGCCAGCTGATGCTTCGAACTCCCCTTTATTCCCCCAACTTTCTCCCAAACGCTCCCACATTTATGGCAAGACCTGGAGCAAAGCGCTCACACGCACCTCCAGCAGTCTCTGGCTGCGAGTAGTCCAGCAAGACACCATTAACATGGCGGCTTAAAGGCAAGAAGTCCAATAAGGCAAAGGAACCAAGGCAGCAACAAGGCAAGAACTCCAGCAAACTCCAGATGTCAGCAACGGCACACAAAACTCCATGTATTCAGCGCTTATTCCCGGCAAGCGCCCCTCCCCAAGGCATCTCCTTAAGTCTCAGTCCCCAGGTGTACCTTGTGAGGAGGGGCGGGGCGCTCTCCTCCCGAGTTTTTGAATGGGCCTGTACTGCTCCCACCTCCTCTCCACTCTCCATGCTTGGGGATCAGGAGGTGGCAGTCTTTCCTCATCACCTGAGCTCTGTCACTCCTCTCCATTGCCTGCCATCTCTCCCCTCCCCAATTGGTCATCTTGCCCCTGTTCTTTCCTGCTGGCAAGCCGTCCCAGGCCTGAGGGATCTGGGGCTGCCTCATCCTGCTCCTCCCCATGTTCCTCTGGAGCCAACAACACCATACCCTCGACCTCCATCGGCCCCAGCTCCGGCTCATCCTCCTCTGCGGACTCAGGCTCTGACGGGGCCATGACAGAAGTAGTGAGTGAAATAATATAAAATAAACAATACTAGTATGGATAGAATGGATATATACAGAAAACTTTTCTTTTTCTCATATTACTCACAAACACCAATATTTTCATGATTCATGTTCAATAAATCTGGGCATAGGATCATGACTTTGTTGGCTAATAACATGGTACAGAAAAATCTTCCTGTTTTATTTATTTTTTTCTTCCAGTTCTTTTTTGGTGAAAGAGAGTTTGCTTTCTCATGAGCAAAGCACAGTGTTCTTGCACATACCAATGGGGCAAGTGTTCATTATTTCAATTTAATAATATTTGTATTTTTATATATATATATATATATATATATATATATATATATATATATATATATATATTTGTTTGTTTTCTGAGCTTTTCGCGGATATTTGTATGTAAGTCTTTGGTTATTCGGGTTTTCTCCCGCGTAAAATTGGAAGTGTCTTGGCAACGTTTCGACGAAGTCTCATTCGTCATCTTCAGGCTGGTGTTCTCAGCTTCGTGCTTCCAGGACCAATGTGTGATCGCAGCTGTTTCTTCCTTTTAACTGCCAGTGGAGGTGGGAGCTGATGCAGCTCACCAGCTCAAATCCCCCTGCAACTCAGACTAACCCGAGCACAGCCAAGCCCCCACCCAAACAGAGCACACCCCCAGCCAATCAGAGCACAGCCAGCCCCCCCCCATCCAATCAGAGCACAGCCAGGCCCCCAACCAATCAAAGCACACCTCCACCCAATCAGAACACAGCCATGCTCCCACCCAATCATCTCCCACCCCCACTGGCAGTTAAAAGGAAGAAACAGCTGCGATCACACATTGCTCCTGGAAGCACGAAGCTGAGAACACCAGCCTGAAGATGACGAATGAGACTTCGTCGAAACGTTGCCAAGACACTTCCAATTTTACGCGGGAGAAAACCCGAATAACCAAAGACCTACACACACACACACACACACACACACACACACACACATATATATTAAAAAGGGAAGAAAGTAGGAGAAAGAAAAAAAGCAAAGAGAAAATGAATAAGTAGAATTGGCAAGCATCATAGAATTTGGTTAATTTTTTCAATATTTCATTAATTAGTTTTAGGCTATCTATCTATCTATCTATCTATCTATCTATCTGCAGGGATAGATAGATAGATAGATGATAGATAGATGATAGATAGATAGATAGATAGATAGATAGATAGATAGATAGATAATAGATAGATAGATAGATAGATAGATAGATAGATAGATAGATAGATAGATCAAGCGAGCAGTGGTGAAATCCAAATTTTTTTACTACCAGTTCTGTGGGCCTGGCTTGGTGGGCGTGGCTTGGTGGGCATGGCAGGGGAAGGATCCTGCAAAATCTTCATTCCCTCCCCCGACTCTGGAGCCAGCCAGAGGTGGTATTTGCCAGTTCTTTGAACTACTCCAAATTTTCGCTACTGGTACTCCAGAACCTGTCAGAACCTGCTGGATTTCACCCCCGAGATAGAGATAGAGATAGAGAGTTAGAGATATATTTGTATGTGTGAGAGAGAGAAAATGTGTATAATTCTGAAAACATCAATCTGTTATTAAATTCCAAACAGTATATAAATCTCAATGGCAATAATCAACATAAATCATAAAATAAGAATAAAGATGATAGTAAATACTATCCAAACTACTAAAGACATATTATGATTTAACAGACCGAGAACGTCAAGATATAATGTGAAAAGAAAATTCCATATACAGAATTAGAATCCAGAAATGGTTCTTAGTGTAGTTAAAATTTGATTCCCTTATTTCTCTTCATATCATACAAATCTTTCACTTTTTACCATCAATCAAATTTCATATTTTATTGATAGTCGTATTCTGATTGATTGATAGTTTGAGCTGGTTTGCATGAATCTTGTAACTTCCGTTTTATTTTTCTCCTGTCCGATGATTTGTAGTCTCCCAGGCTTCCCACATGTCAATTAAAATATTCAGGGTAGTTTGATTGCCTGGTTTTTAGTTTACTAGTCTAGCCAGACTCCTGAAATTCCTGTTTTTCATCTATGTCAGATTCTGCTTAGCATTTCTTGAGATCAACCAAGGTCACCTAGGCAGTGTCATTAGCTTAATTAAATACAGTTAATTTCATTCATCCTGATGCAGTATTTAATAATATTTAATCTTTAATCCCAATGTAATATGTCATATTAAAATGTTGCAGTCAGCTGACAACTTTTAAGAGGATTCTGATCGTTATGCATTGGGGGAGGGAGGGTGGAAACTGAATCTTTAGATTGTTCCTCTTTAGATTGTTCTTAGATTAAGAGCATCACTTGGACATATGAATGCATCATGAAATCTGAACACCATAGACAGAACATCTTTTTCACATACTCTGACTTTAAACCTTTAATTTAATTTGACTTAATATGACCGAATTCAGAGACTCTCTTTGAATAGCATCAATTGAAATGAATCTTTGGCTTTGGGAGTTACCAATTAGACTGACAGATCTTTATAGAAATGGCTTGTTTATACTATTAGGAAAAAGCGAAAAGTTGTGATTTGCTGTTAATGCCTTTTTTTTTTCTGTAACAGAGAGAATCAGAAGTCAATGTTTCTTTTTCTTATCTTTCCTCACCTCTCCTTCCCCTTTCCTTCCCTTCTGCTTTCCTATTTGTATTTTGTATTTTGTATTTTATATTACTCTAACTATATATCGTATATACTCGAGTATAAGCCAACCCGAATATAAGCCGAGGCCCCCAATTTTACCACAAAAAACTGGGAAAACTTATTGACTCGAGTATAAGCCGGGGGTGGGAAATGCAGTGGCTACTGGTAAATTTCAAAATAAAAAAAGACTGGTCAAAAGTGCGAGGACCTGTCAGAAATCACTTTTTTCAGCCCTGTGGGTAGTCCTTTTGTGCATATGGACTACTCAGAGGGCTGAAAAAGTAATTTTTGACTGGTCCTCACACTTTTGACCAGTCTTCGAACTTACGACTGTCCTCACATTTTATGTTTTTTGCCCTATCTTATCACCATGGTGAAGAGAAGCAGTTGTGAAATGAGTGACATGGTTGTTAAGAATGCTACAATGGGCATAAATGTGAGGATGGTCATAAGTGTGAGGACCAGTCAAAAGTGCGACGACCTGTCAGAAATGACTTTTTTCAGCCCTCTGAAAACAGTGGAGGAGGTATCTTCGGAACAGAAGATACCTCCTCATTCTTCTCAGCACACCTGCAGGGCACAACAGCCTTGACTTTCTGGAAAGAATGTTATTTTGACTACATATCATCTTCACTCCATACAATCCCCCCCCCCCCGCCCATTTTCCCACAGTAGAATTTGTGGCAGGCCTGAAGGGTCAAAGGTAAAAGGTGGCTTCCAGGTCTGACCCCCTGATGCGGCCCTCAATGAAATCGAGTTTGACACCCACCCTCTACCCCTATCCCTAACCCATAAACAAAACTAATTTAGCTGTAGTGAAAAGTGTTTACCAGCCATTGTAACGAGAGGACTGCTTAAACTTTAAGCTCTTTAAAACTGTGTAACCCAATTTTAAACAAACAAGTCAAAACAATTTTAGAGATGTAAAGGCCACCTTGTTGTCACCGGAGTAGCCTCTGAGAAGTCGTCTTTCTGTGTCTTTCGCTTTAGTTTCTTTAGATTCTTAGCAGCAGAAAAAGAAATTCTCTGCTTTCTGCTGCCTTTGCTTCCCCTTAAATTGGCTTACATAAATTGAAAGGGCTTGTCTCTCAAAGAAGCTGTGGCATTAATAAAATGCACTGCGGCGGTCATCACAAATAAAAACCTATCCTGAAAGCACAATGGATCCATCCAGAAAGATTAAAGAATCTTCAGAAGTGAAATAACCTCAGCTCAGGAGATCTCTCTAATCATAACCAATAGGGTTGTCCATGAAAACTAGGATAAAAAAAATATATACACCTCCTGGTTTTAAGCACTGGATATGCTGGAATAAAGTAAAAATAAAGTTAAGTAAAGGGGATGCAGTGGCTCAGTGGCTAAGACACTGAGCTTGTCGATCAAAAGGTCGTCAGTTCAGCGGTTCAAATCCCTAGTGCCGTGTAATGGAGTGAGCGCCCGTTATTTGTCCCAGCTTCTGCCAAACTAATAGTTCAAAAGCACGTAAAAAATGCAAGTAGAAAAACAGGTACCACCTTTGGTGGGAAGGTAACAGCGTTCTGTGCACCTTTGGCGTTGAGTCATGCCGGCCACATGACCATGGAGATGTCTTCGGACAACTCTGGCTCTTCGACTTTGAAACGAAGGTGAGCACCGTCCCCTAGAGTCGGGAACAACTAGCATATATGTGCGAGGGGAACCTTTACCTTTACCTTTATGCTGGAGTAAGAAGAAACATACTTATATTTAAAACAAAATCAGAAATACAGTATATCAGATTGTACATAGAACCGGCAATAATTATACCAGACCTGGCAATGATATGTTTATATTTTTTATCAATGAATGTGTTTATATACAGGTAGTCCTCAACTTACAACAGTTCATTTAGTGACCGTTCCAAGTTACAATGTCATTGAAAAAAAGTGAATTAGGACCATTTTTCACAGTTACGACCATTGCAGCATCCCTATGGTCACATGATCAAAATTCAGATGCTTGACAACTGACTCATATTTATGATTTTTGCAGTGTTTTGGGCTCACGCGATTCCCTTTTACGACTTTCTGACATGGGGAAACAAGATTTGCTTAACAACTGCCCTGCTAACTTAACAACTGCAGTGATTCGCTTAACAGCTGTGGCAAAAAAAAAAGTTGTAAAATGGGGCAAAACTCACTTAACAAATGTCTGACTTAGCAACAGAAATGTTGGGCTCAGTTGAGGTCATACATTGAGGACAACCTGCATTGACTTAACACTAATACAGGTATTAAGAAGAACCTGCAAGTAGGGGAAGAAATTGGATTGATAGGATGGTACATCACAGGGGTGAAATCTACTCACTGCCCCTACCAGTTCGGAAGTGTGCATTCTGCGCGTGTGCAATTTTGGACCCTCTGCGCATACGCAAAGCCTTCTGCTCATGCACAGAGGGTCAAAAACATGTTACTTCCTGGTTAAAACCAGGAAGTAATGATGTCTGGATGGGTGGGCAGAGCTTTGCGCTGCTGCCGCTACCAGTTCACCAAACCATGTGGTGCCGCCGCTACCAGTTCGCTCAAACGGGTGCGAACCGGTAGCATTTCATCCCTAGTACATCATAAGGATAGAAGGAGCCATTGAAGCTAATTCCTTCCTAGATGATAGAGATAAAATTGAAGCACCTCTAAGGAAGTCTATCTACCCCCTGTTTAAAGACATCTTCTAAAGGCCATTGATGCACCTACTGAACTTATTATTAAGAGCTCACCCCAACCTTGGCCTTGAATCTGCCTTCCTGTATCTGAGGTCCATTGTTCTGTGCCTTCATTGGAATGGAACTTCTTTTAACTAATAGAAGTTGATAATAAACCTTGAGCCGAGTTGGCACAGTGGTTAGAGTGCAGTACTGCAGGCTACTTCTGCTGACTGCCAGCTGACTGCAATTTGGCAGTTCGAATCTCACCAGGCTCAAGGTGGACTCAGCTTTCCATCCTTCTGAGGTGGGTAAAATGAGGAGCCAGATTGTTGGGGACAAGAGGCTGACCCTGTAAACCACTTAGAGAGGGCTGGAAAGCACTGTGAAGCGGTATATACATCTAAGTGTTGTATCTTTTTATTTTTGAAGAATGTATTTTATTCTCCTTGTGTACACTGAGAGTCTATGCACCAAAGACAAATTCCTTGTGTGTCCAATCACACTTGGCTAATAAAGAATATTCTATTCTATTCTATTCTATTCTATTCTATTCTATTCTATTCTATTCTATTCTATTCTATTCTATTCTATCCTATCCTATCCTATCCTATCCTATCCTATCCTATCCTATCCTATCCTATCCTATCCTATCCTATCCT
>WNWU01000044.1:6402070-6427609 GCA_012654045.1 Ptyas mucosa
ATAGAATAGAATAGAATAGAATAGAATAGAATAGAATAGAATAGAATAGAATAGAATAGAATAGAATAGAATAGAATATTCTTTATTAGCTGAGTATGATTGGACACACAAGGAATTTGTCTTTGGTGGAAAGAAAGTAATTTGCTTTTCTCTATGCTGAAGAGTTGTCCCCATGCTTACAAGTGAATTACCAAAAAGTCTTGTCTTCATCTAGAGAAAGGAGAAGCTTCAGATGCTTAGAAGTAAAGAACACCAGATCAGCAGATAAGTGAAAGGGGCAATCTAGTTTAATTTTCTGGGGTGGAGTAGGTAACCATGCTAGTTAAACCTCATGAGTTACCACTTGGTAGTCAAAACCATTAGACAGGAGAACAAAATATGTTGTGAATGCTGCCCAGAACAGCTTTCAAGTGTCTGACATATAGACGATGATATCAGTTAGATTGGAAGGCAGTAACTATCAGTCACAATGTATGAAGGTGTGGAAAGCAAAGTGAAATCTGAACAAGGGTGGAAGCTGAGGCTGTTCTTGAGTTGAAACAGAGCAGCCGAGATCTTTTTATATCAGAACCTACAAAATGAAATCTCTGCCACCCTACTCCAGCAAATCAGAAAACAGCTGTGTTAGAGACATGCCTCAGGTTTTCTGTAACTTACCTACTACCGGTAGTACTATAATGCAAAAAAATTGTAATCTTAGAGAAACGTCAAGGGACTTCCCATTTAAGAATTTTTATCTTAAGGCAAAGCAAGAAAGGTAAACAGTAACAGAGTTGGAAGGGACCTTGGAGGTCATCTAGCCCAATCCCCTGCTCATGCAGGATTCGATCCGCCGTACTGCCAATCTTTCTGATCAACAAGCTCACTGATCTCTCAGTGAAAGATCAGGCTTCATTTGAGAAGGTTTAATCCAGTAATTCTCAATCTTGGTCACTTTAGGATGGGTGGATTTCAACTCCCAGAATTCCCCAGCTCCCATGCTAGCTAGGGAACTCTGGAAGTTAAAGTCCACCCATCTTAAAGTAGCCAAGGTCGAGAAACACTGGTTTAATTCTATTCGGAGCTGTCCAAGGTTCTACAATTCCCTCCATGTGCTGCCTTCTCTACCACTCTGAGATCCCCACCTCTCAGCATCTTTTGAACTCTGCTCTTATAATGATGCAGAGAGCCAAGGATGAGATGTTGTTCCTATAAAAGAATTGGTATAATGTTTATTTATTTATTACACGTTTATGCTACCCATCTCCTTTGTAAGGTGACTCTGTAATCTTACAGTTTAAAAAATCAATGGGAAAAAATGATTAAGATATATAGATTAAAATTTTAAAAACTATACAAAAACCAAAGCTAAGAGATGGATGGCACAGGGATGTTAACATGACTGCTACTTGAATTCTTTGCCCCCACTTATCAATAAAATAACTAGAAAGTTCATCCTTCTCCAACAAGAAAGAAGAAGAAAGAAAGAAAGAAAGAAAGAAAGAAAGAAAGAAAGAAAGAAGAAAGAAAGAAGGGAGAGAGGGAGGGAGGGAAGGGAAAGAGAGAGAAAGGAAGGGAGGGAGGGAGGGAGGGAGGAAGAAAAGGAGGAAGAAAGGGAGGAAGAAAGAAAGGAGGGAGGGAGGGAAGGGAGAGAGAAAAAAGGAAGGAAGGAAGGAAGGAGGGAGGGAAGGGAGAGAGAAAGAGAGAGAGAAGGGAAAGAGGGAAGAAGGAAGGGAGGGAGGGAGGGAGGAAGGGAGGGAAGGGAGAGAAAAAGAAAGAAAGAAAGAAAGAAAGAAAGAAAGAAAGAAAGAGGAAGAGAAAGGAAGGAAGGAAGGAAAGGAGAGAGGGAGAGAGAGAAAGAAAGAGAAAGAAAGAAAGAGAAAGAAAGAGAAAGGAAGGAAGGAAGGAAAGGAGAGAGGGAGAGAGAGAGAAAGAAAGAGAAAGAAAGAGAAAGAAAGAAAGAAAGAAAGAAAGAAAGAAAGAAAGAAAGAGAAAGAAAGGAAGGAAGGAAAGGAGAGAGGGAGAGGGAGAGAGAAAGAAAGACAGACAAACAGAAAGAGAAAGAAAGAAAGAAAGAAAGAAGGGAGGGAGGGAGGGAGGAAGGGAGGGAAGGGAGAGAAAAAGAAAGAAAGAAAGAAAGAAAGACAGACAGACAGAAAGAGAAAGAAAGAAAGAAAGACAGACAGAAAGAGAAAGAAAGAAAGAAAGAAAGAAAGAAAGAAAGAAAGAAAGAAAGAAAGAAAGAAAGAAAGAGAAAGAAAGAAAGCAAGCTTGGCCTTAAAAGGTCACTGCTTGGATAAAAAATTGAGGCAGCCCGGTTTAGTAAAATTTGTTCGGGCTTATAGTTATACGCTTCCAATAACTTTCAGTCAAGAATAATTTTGCAATATGCAGCAGTAGCCCAGAATCTGTTGAAGCAGATGTCATCCAACAGAGCAGACAGCTTCTAAGAATGCCTGTATGATGACTTGCCCAATTTACTGCTCCACACATCAGATCCTTCAAATAAAATAGCAAGTGGAAAAAGAGAAGGAGGGAAGCTGTTTACAAAGATTTTTTTGCTCCAGTCTTTCTGGATTACCACTGACATGCTTGAAATATTGCATGTGGTCATCTGATAATTTATTTCCCAGTCTGTATGGAATGGAATTGGGTCAGAAGTATAATATTTCTCACCAGCTGAAAGATACGTGAGCATCCCTCTGCTTGCCTTAAAAAAGCAGATTGATCTTTTTATTATCGTTATTATTAGCAAGAAGCCTTAACATATGTGAATCCTTTCAGACAGACTTCATACCTTTGAAGTCAAGGAC
Organism: Ptyas mucosa; assembly: GCA_012654045.1. Classification (NCBI taxonomy): domain Eukaryota; kingdom Metazoa; phylum Chordata; class Lepidosauria; order Squamata; family Colubridae; genus Ptyas; species Ptyas mucosa. The sequence goes on from WNWU01000044.1 coordinate 6,404,863, forward strand.
CATCATTTGGGACCCTTTTAATCAAAACCATGATCTAATGCTTTGACTACCAAGGGATGACCGATTTCTCAACATAAAAAGAAACACATTTGGTGGGTAACAACTCTAAGAAAGGGGATCTGTATCCATAAATTTTCTCAAGAGTGTCTGCAATATATAACTTAGCTGCGTACACAGTTTCTGTTAGAGTAATGGGGTAGGGTTGGGGGGGAGCTGTCTTCCAGTACTTCAAGAGCTGTCACAGAGAAAAAAGGGGGATCAACCTATTTTCCAAAACACCTGAAGGCAGGACAAGAAGTAATGGGTGGAAACTAATCAAGGAGAGAAGCAACCAAGAAATAAGGAGAAATTTTCTGTCAGTGAGAACAATTAACCATTTGTCCAGAATGGTATGGGGTCTCCTGCTTGAGCAGGGGTTGGACTAGAAGACCTCCAAGGTCCCTTCCGACCCTGATATTCTGTAATGGAATAACACCACCAGCGTACTCTTCACCAATTCTAACAAGAAAATCATGCTTAATCAAATACTGAAAAGAATTTTGAAACAAATTATCCTGTTTTCTAGAAGGAAAGAGGAAAAAATAAGAGCAACTGAAAAATGGCAAGTCAATTTTCGGCTTGGCTTCCTTAAGCCAAAAGCAAGCTGGGATGGAAGAAAGTATTTTAAGTTTAAATATATTGTCAAGTCAAAGTAGAGAAGAAGGGGGAAAAGCCTTAATCAATCTTATCCTTGGCCAAATTCAATGCCCGCCCACCCCTAACTTCTGTTTCTGAGGAGAGATACCAAAAGATTCCCTTCAAACAGACACCGTCTCCATGGGGTGGAGAAATAATTGGAAAAATGGAAAACATTATTTTGTATTGTCTTCTCTATGCAAAGGCTTGTGCCATATGCAATAAGTCAGGCATCAGGATAGAGTTCAAAAGTACTACAAGTTTATTTCATACTACCTGTATAGACAAGAAAGGGGGCCCAATGACTCAGGCGTTAAAGACACTGAGTTTGTCAGCTGGAGGCTTGACAGCCTGGGTTTGAGACCCGAGTGCTGCACAATGGAGTGAGCTCCCATTCCTTGCTCCAGCTCCTGCTCACCTAGCAGTTCAAAAGCATGCAAATGCAAGTAGATAAATAAGTACCACTGTGGTGGGAAGGTAAGAGCACTCTGTGCACCTTGGCATATAGCCATGCTGACCACATAACCATGGAATTTGTCTTCAGACAACTCTGGCTCCCCCGGCAAAGAAACGGAGATGAGCACTGTGCCCTAGAGTCAGACATGATTGACAGGGAAATCTTTACCGTTACTTTTTATACACAGGAATCTGAACTACTGACAGTCAAGTCAAATTGGCACCAGATAAAAGTTAATGGACTTAGGTCTCTTATAGGAAAGTAGAGATTCTAAACCGATGATGCATTTTACCCAGCCCTCTGGCTCAGTTTGATTGTCTCCTATATCCTGCCAAGAATTATTATCTCTATTCTCTACTAAATATCCTAGTCATTTGCTTTATCTTAAGTTGTTGTTAAGTTGTTAGGGATGCGGTGGCTCAGTGGCTAAGATGCTGAGCTTGTCGATAGAAGGTTGGCAATTCAGCAGTCCGAATCCCTAGTGCCACGTAATGGGGTGAGCTCCCGTTCCTTGTCCCAGCTTCTGCCAACCTAGCAGTTCGAAAACACGTAAAAAATGCAAGTAGAAAAATAGGGACCACCTTTGGTGGGAAGGGAACAGCCTTCCGTGCGCCTTTGGTGTTGAGTCATGCTGGCCAAATGACCACGTAGATGTCTTTGGCCAGCGCTGGCCCTTCGGCTTTGAAACGGAGATGAGCACCACCTCCTAGAGTTAGGAATGACTAGCACATATGTGCGAGGGGAACCTTTACCTTTAAGTTGTTATTATCAGATTAATCTGATTTTACTTCCTTGACTACAGCTAAGTATTATTCTATACTTTGTACTGTACACCATGGTAGCTATTCTGGTCCTTATTTTAAAACAATTTCTTAATCCTAATTAATTGTGATTTTCCTGTTTTATTTCCTGGTCAATGACCCAATAAAAATTGATTGATTGGCTGGAAATTTTTTTACTAATGATAAAGTTTTGGGCTTGAATCCAAAAACTTGATTGATTGATTGATTGATTGATTGATCGAAAAATACTAAATGGTAAAGTTTTTGGATTGAATCTATTGGGATCATGGAAGTTTTTTGCATTACTATTACTATTACTATTACTATTACTATTACTATTACTATTACTATTACTAACAATGAAGATAAGAGTGGACCAAGGCATTTTTCTGAATACTTTTCACAGAGATCATGTTTGCAGGAAGATGTCAACAAGGGATATTAGAAATTATTTTCAGAAATGATGTTCAGCACAAGGCTTTATAGGATAACTACCACTATTCAGTTTAATGACTGGTTTTTGCATTGAAGAGATCTCTAATCCCAAAGCAGCCAATAGAGGGAGTCCATAATCATTTTTTTTTTTAAAAATCAGGAGGTTTAAAAATATATATTTATATTTCATGCAATGTTCTGACATGAAACTAATCCTTTGATTTTCCTGGTACTGAAATGGCTCGCATGTAAATTCCACCAGTTCTGTGTTCAATTTTTCTCCTCCTGATCGTTCCTAAAGAATCCGGGTGCCAAATCAGCTGCTCCCTTTTCTTCCTCAATTTATTTTAACTAACGGAATCACCTGTCAGCCCATTTGCAAAATGTCCGTTCTCCTTTTTTCCTGTCGCTTGGTAGTTTTTGCAGGTAAGCATCCTGATGTTTTCCATAACAGCCTTGACAGCTGCAAAGTACAGTATATTAGCATTCCCTGACAAGCCTCTGCCCCATCAGCTTTGAGTCAATCAAAGTCTACTCAGAGCAAGAAATAAGCAAAGGCATAATGAAATAGCTCAGGCTGGAATATGCGAGGCCTGGCATTAATATGAAGGCACAGGAGAAGTCAATATAGGCCCCAGTTTTTAAAAGCCACAGGTCATAAAATTGCAGGGTTGGCTGTAATAAAGTTTGGAAGCTCTTGGCTGGACAACCGTACAATAGTCATGAAAATCTCCATTGTGCTCAAATTTGTTTTTAAGTAGAAAGTGCGGCATGCACAAAGGACTGAAAGCGAGGTGTGAGATGGGAAATAGAGAAAGCAGCAGTATCGGAAAAACAGTCAGCAGATCAGGGTGAGTTTTGGTGTTAGGGTAATATGTCCACGATTGAATAGAGATGAGATGCAGAAAATGTTACCTTTCATATATGTGTGTGTGTGTGTTTGTGTGAGTGCACACGTGCGCACGCAGTGTGGTTTCTGTGGACAAATCATGTCAACCCAAATTGTGTGCATTTTTGTTTTAAATCAGTAGTTTGCAGAAATTCTGCAGAAATATTAGAGGACTGGAGGCTAAAACATATGAAAAATTGGATATGTCTAGCTTAATGAAAAGAATAGCAATAGCACGTAGACTTATATACCGCTTCATAGTGCTTTTACAGCCCTCTCTAAGTGGTTTACAGAGTCAGCATATTTGCCCCCAACAATTTGTGTGCTCATTTTACCAACCTCGGAAGGATAGAAGGCTGAGTCAACCTTGAGCCAGTCAGGATCGAACTCCTCTCCTCGGCTGAAGAGGTTGTAGAAAAAATGGTTTTAAAAGTTAAAAAAACCAAAAGTTGGCCACGCTCACCCAGTCACATTACCCCCCCTCCCCCCCAACAGAACCGGTAGTAACAAATTTTACATTTCACCACTGAGTTAGATGTATATACCGCTCACAATGCTTTACAGCCCTCTCCAAGTGGTTTACAGAGTCAGCATCTTGCCCCCAACAATTTGGGTCCTCATTTTACCAACCTCAGAAGGATGGAAGGCTGAGTCACTCTGGAGCCACTAAGAATCGAACTGCCGAACTGGAGGGTGAAAAACGGGACTTCCGGTCCTACCAGAAGTCAGCAAATGGGCTGTTTCTTGCCTCCAGGGGCTTTCTTGGAGCCTGGGGAGGGCGAAAAAAAATTTTTTTTTAATTTGATTTATATGCCGCCCTTCTCCGGAGACTCAGGGCGGCTTACACTGCATTAAGCAATAGCCTTCATACTTTTGTATATTTATACAAAGTCAGCTTATTGCCCCCACAATCTGGGTCCTCATGAGCCTACAGGGCCTACCCTGCCATCACATCCCAAAAGAAGGAGCGGGGGTGTCGCTCCTGCATTCGCAGGGGGCAGGGCGCATTGAATTATGGGTATTGGCACACACGCACATGACCCCCCCCCCCACGCTCCCCACACTTTTGGCATGCGACAGCAAAAAGGTTTGATAGCAGTATTCCAGTATTTGAGATGCTGCCACAAAGAAGAGGGGGACAAGCTATTTTCCAAAGCACCAGAAGGCAAGACAAGAAATCATGGATGGAAACTTCTTAAACAAGGAGAGAAGCAACCTGGAATTAAGGAGAAACTTCCTAACAGTGAGAACAATCAGCCAGTGGAACTGCTTGCCTTCAGAAGCTGCGAGTGCTCCATCACTGGAGGTTTTTAAAGAAGAGACTGGACAGTCACTTGTCTGAAATGCTGTAGGGTCTACTGCCTGAGTGTGTGTGTGTGTGTGTGTGTGTGTGTGTGTGTACTAGAAGATCTCCAAGGTCCCTTCCAATTCCATTATTCTGTTAGCTTTAAATCAGTAGTTTGCAAAACCCCTCCAGAAATACAATAGTAACTATCCTCTGGGTATCCGGTCCATGAGCAAACCTTCTCCCCTTCCATCGAGTACAGCAGGCACATGTCTAGAATGCTAAGACAGGAGATAAGTTTTAAATCTCCCCCCCCCCCCCCATCATTCAAAGTCTTGCCAAATAGCTCTGCGGGAATGCTGCCAACTCCTTCTGTATTTCTGCAAAAGTCACTTGGAATATTTCCGAACATAGCATTGCACGTTTGCCAAGTTATGTGCATTAAAAAAAAAATCTTTTGATCTTTCAGACTCATAAATATGTAATAAACTACATGATTGCTCTACTGATCTGTCCTCCATCAATCTTGCATCTCCCTTTTATTGATTCATCAAAATAAGATACGACCAAGGTACAGAAGAGTTAAAGGAGCTATTTATTTTAATGTTTCCTTGGAGGGACCGCATGTTATTCCGAGTACAAATTATCTATATAATATTTCATGAATGATGTTGAAGCATTAAAACTCACCTCTGCCCTTCGCGTTAACACAAAATACTGGCAGAAGTCCATTTCTGCTTTACTTTTAGTCTCTTCTTGGGAATACGGAGTGGAGGGTGCCATCGTCCCTTGCTGTATGTACGTTTCAGCTGGAAAACAAAACAAATAACATCGAGTAAACCAGTCGTTTCAATTTGCCTTGGGGAAAATGTTCTGTAACATTGACTGTTGGCTTCCAGTGTTCGATGCATCTGATTTAGCCAAAGACCTGACCCAAATGAAGTAAAGCCAATATTTACCATTATTGTCCAAAGCACTTGAGGGAGGGCAAGAAGTAATGAACAATAGCTCGTTAAAGAAAAATGCAACCTGGAATTAAGGAGAAATTTCCTGACCCTGAACACAATTAACCAGTGGAATGGATTGTTGTGAGTGCCCCATCATTGGAGGTTTTCAAGAAGAGATTGGACAGCCATTTGTCCAGAATGATACACGGTCTCCTGCTCGAGTGGGGTTGGACTAGAAAATCTCCACGGTCCCTTCCAACCCAATGATTCTATATCAACATTCAGTGAAGTCTCACCCCGTTTGTTGGCTTTTCAGACTGTGGTCCTTTCCTTCTCAGCCATTTCTGCACAAATGCCTCCTGAGATCATCCGTCCAACATTGAAACTGGACAATGCCCTTACAGTCATTTGAGCACAACAATGGAAAAATCCTATTCTAAAAGACCACTCCAAGACTGAACAAGTCAGATGTTGGGGGATCCTCACCCTTTGTCCTCAACTCACCTGGCCCACATGCTTTCCACATGTTATTTAAACCAATTAACAATGACAATTCAGATTGTGTAGGTTTAGAAGGATCCATGATGAAATCTCAGCTGCAGTGTTATGTACGCTAAGTGGTGGGATTCGAATAACTTAACAACCAGTTCTCTGTCCTAATGACCAACTGGGTAGGCATGGCTCAGTGGTCATGTGACTGGGTGGGAGTGGCCAACTCACCGTCACTCACGCCGATGGGTGCTTTGCCTTAGCTGTTACAATGTAATAAGGGTTAACCAGAGAGGCAGTTTCTGTAAACAGGGCAATAAAGATTAGGCTAGAAACAACACCAGAATGTTTCAGTTCCTTACAAGATTAGCCCTGTAAAGTGGAAGAAACCAAAATAAGATTTCTTCCAATAACCAGTTCTCTGAACTGCTTAGAAAGTTAACAACTGGTTCTCCCAAATAGGTGCGAACTGGCTGAATCCCACCACTTGGTACACTTTTTCTGTTCTTCCTTTGACTTTAGTTTCTTTTTCAATGCCATTCATTTTTGTTTTCCATATCCTTCCCCAGGTTTGCCTGCTTCTCTTTAATCCTATTGGATCTGTAAATGTCCGTGATGTAGGGTTCAGATGCATATAGTGGCACCATGTCAACAGATTTGCTGCATCAATAAAACATCATAAGTTCCCATATTATAAAGGAGAAATAGCAATGGTTATTTGGCATTGAATAATAAAATAAGGGGGATGCAGTGGCTCAGTGGCTAAGGTCGGCAGTTCAGCGGTTCGAATCCCTAGTGCCACATAAAAGGATGAGCTCCCATTACTTGTCCCAGCTTCTGCCAACCTAGCAGTTTGAAAGCACGTGGGGAAAAAAAGCAAGTAGAAAAATAGGAACCACCTTTGGTGGGAAGGGAACAGTGTTCTATGTGATTTTGGCATTGAGTCATGCTGGCCACATGACCATGGAGACATCTTCAGGCAATGTTGGCTCTTTGGCTTTGAAACGGAGATGAGCACCGCCCCCTAGAGTCGGGAACAACTAGCACATATGTGCGAGGGGAACCTTTACCTTTACCTAATACTATAAGAGTTGGAGGGAACCTTGAAGGTCTTCTAGTCCAACCCCCTGCTCAAGCAGGAGACCCTGTACCATTCCAGACAAATAGCTGTCCAGTCTTTTCTTAAAAATCTCTAGTGTTGGAGCACCTACAACTTCTGGAAGCAAGCTTTTCCATTGGCTGATTGTTCTCACTGTTAGGAAATTGTTTCTCTCCTTGATTAATTTGCATCCATTCCTTCTTGTCTTGCCTTCTGCCCCAGCTACGGACCCCAAAGAATGCAGCACATACAAAGTCTGTACAAACCTTAGTTTACTAATTTAAATCAGTCTTTTCCGAACAAAGGCTGTTAAATTAACTTCATTAACAGCCGACAAGAATCCAAAGAATAATAACTGAAAGCTTACTGTGGTTGGCAGAATGCCCAGATGCAATTTGCAGGAAACTGATAAGAGAAACAAGATCAAGATGCAAAGGAATGTGAACGAAGTTGTTTCCTGCAAATTGCATCAGTCATTGTCCTTCCTTAAATAGGCTAAGGGAGTGGCCAATTAGCCCCAAGTCTTACTCTCAAGGAGACCTCCTCCTGAGGAACCACTATTGCCTTTTGGCAGCTCTGCGCACCCGTGCATCGAGAAGAGGCTCCTCCTCTTCTTCCTCTTCACTTATGGGAGCTTCTGGGGGTTCTGAAGGCCCTGGCTGAATCCCCACCTCTGGCACCACATCCTCTCCAGCCTCCTCATTGTCTGACTCGACTGCCAGCTGCGCAGGCTGCTGGCGCAGCACCACACCAGCCTCCTCGCTGTCAGAATCAGATACTAGCTGCACAGGCCGCTGATGGGCCACAACACTTTTGGTGCTTTGAAGACAGAAGAAAAGGACTAGGAGGAACATCCAATTTTCAGAAATGCTTTTTGTACATGAAAAAAGGTGGGAAGTGGTTATATGGAGAGTTCTCAATGGCACTGGAAAAGGTGACTTTATGACAATTTTTCACAATTATGACTTTTGCAGCATCCCCACAATCATGTGATCAAAATTGAGACCCTTGGCAACTGGTTCATATTTATGACCTTTCCTGGGATCATGTGATCCCCTTTTGTGACCTTCTGACAAGCAAAGTCCATGGGGAAACCAGATTCACTTAACAACCGTGAGTTGTAAGTGATTCACTTAACAAGTGTGACAAGAAAAATCAGGCAAAACTCAATTCACTTGACAACAGAAAGTTTGGGTTCAGTTGTGATCGTAAGTCAAAGACTAGCAGTGTTCCAATATTTGAGGGGTTGCCACAGAGAGGAGGGGGTCAAGCTATTTTTCAAAGCACATGAAGGCTGGACAAGGAATAATGGAAGGAAACTCATCAAGGAGAGATTCAACCTGGAAATAAGGAGAAATTTTGTGATAGTGAGAATGTCAGAATCAATGTTGCCTTCAGAAGTTGTGGGAGCTCCACCATTGGAAGCTTTCAAGAAGAGACTAGACTGCCATCTGTCAAAAATGGTGCAGGGTCTGCTTGGGCAGGGGGTTGGACTAGATGACCTCCAAGGACCCTTCCAACTCTGTTAATCTGTATCTGACTACCTATACTTTAAAGAACTGGTGGAGAAAATGGTTTACATTCTTTAAGTGATGTTGTTGACCTGATTTTTTACTCCTGTCTAACTCTGAAAAAAACTGGACTGTGTTTGGGATAGAGGACAAAGATCTGAAAGATGTTGGAAGTGGTGTAGGGTTTCCTGCCTGGGCAAGGGGTTGGACTAGAAGACCTCCAAGGTCCCTTCCAACTCTGTTATTCTATTCTATTCTAATGTTGAGAAATTACATTCAGAGCAAGCCAAACTCAAAGCCCTCCTCACCCGTCGGGTAATAAGACCTCAAAGCAGATAAAGTGAAATTTAGTTGGTAAGAGGGGGAAAATTATACAAGCAATAAACGGAATGAGTTATATATCGGTGGTAGTAAAATCTACATTTCATCTCACAAGGGAGGCATAAGAGAGATCGCTTAAGTGTTTGCTCTGTGGTTCTTATTTTGCAAAAGGAAAAAGGGAAGGAGATTTCACATTTCTCTGTGCTGCCATAATCTACTGAACTGGAGAGTCATCCACTTTCTTTATGACATATTTACTGCAGTCTGTGAACACTGTTCTGTGCCTAGTGGCAGGTTGTTGTTTTTTTCCACAATAACTTTATGGCAATGACTCTGGCAAGGAATGTCAACTTCCATGGGTATGTGTGTGTGTTTGTGTGTGTAAAAAATAGATGATTAACTCTCTCAAGGATAGACACATGATGTCTGAGTACTTATAGTTTGGGGGGGGTGGGTATGAGATGAAAATCATAAAGGGGCAGAGGGGAAGTTGTAGATTTGATGTGTCCTCAGCGGTCAGCCGACAGTTTCATTGAGAAGCTTGCAAGCAGGGCATGACCTCTTCCATCAAACTCAACTTTTAACAGAAAAACAGCAGAACAGACTTGGAAGGGACCTTGGAGGTCTTCTAGTCCAACCTCAAGCAGGAGACCCTATACCCATGATGGTGAACCTATGGCACGTGTGTCAAAGGTGGCACGCAGAGCCATATCTCTGGGCACACGAGCATTGCCCTAGCTCAGCTACAGTGCGCATGCGCGTGCCGGCCACCTGATTTTCAGGCCTTCTGGGTCCACCGGAAGTCAGGAAATGGGCTGTTTCTGGCCTCCGGAGGGCCTCTGAGGGGGTGGGGAAGGCCGTTTTCGCCCTCCCCAGGCTCCAAAAAAGCCTCTGGAGCCTGGGGAGGGCAAAAAATGGGCCTACTGGGCCCACCATGCCATCACATGCCAAAAGCAGAGGAGCGCAGGGGGTCATGGGGGGGGGGCAGGGCACATTAAATTTTGAGTGTGAGTACACAATGCGCGCAACCCCCCGGGCAAACCCGACTTTTGGCACGCAATGGCAAAAAGGTTAGCCATCACTGCCCTATACCATTCTGAACAAATGGCTGTTCAGTCTCTTCTTGAAAGCCTCCAATGATGGAGAACCCACAACTTCTGAAGGCAACTTCTGTTCCACTGGTTAATTGTTCTTACTGTTCAGAAGTTTGTCCTTCGTTCCAGGTTGCTTCTCTCCTTGATTAGTTTCCATCCATCGTTTCTTCTCTTGCCTTCGGGTGCTTTCGGTTGAGACTCTCTTCTTTGTGGAAGCCCCTCAGATATTGGAACACTGCTATCATGTCACCCCTAGACTCTCCTGCTTGTGCCCCAGTTCCTGCCAGCCTACCAGTTCAAAAGCATGCAAATGTAAGTAGATAATCAGGTACCACTTCAGTGGGAAGGTAACAGCGTTCAGTGTACCTCAGCCTATAGCAGGGGTCGGCAACCTTAAACACTCAGAGAGCCACAAAGGTCCTAACCTGAAGCCCCTCTCCCCACCCACCCCGTTCAATTCTGGAGCCAACCAGAATACACACCATAGAGTCTCCTCCTAGGGCGGCGTCCTTTTTCCTCTATCTGTCCTAACCGAAAGTCCTATCAATTGTGGAGCCAACCAGTGACAGGGAGCCGCAGCCGAGGGATGAAAGAGCCACATGCGGCTCCAGAACAGGTTGCCAACACCTGGCCTATAACCATGCTGGCCACAAGACCATGGAAAGAGACTTTAGACAATGCCGCACTCTCGGCTAAGAAACAGAGATGAGCACCAGTGGTGGTATTCAGCCAGTTCGGTCCGGTTCAGGCAGACTGGTAGATAGGACACACCATGTTTTCTAAGCCATGTGCCTGCGTGCAAGCCGCACGTGTGAGCAAAGCATATGCGCAGAAGACACGTGCTTGCATTTTTGGAGTGCGGCGGACCAGTGGTAAAATTATGTTAAACCAGTGGTGAAATGTAAAATTTGTTATTACCGGTTCTGCGGGTGTGGCTTGATGGAGGGTAATGTGACTGAGTGGGCATGGCCAACTTTTTCTCTCTTTTTTTTTTTTACTTTTAAAACCGTTTTTTCTATCACCTCTTTGGCCAAAGCGGTTGTAAAAAAATGTTTTTAAAAGCCTCTGATGATCCCAGCTGAGTTGCCTGATCGTCAGAGGCTTTTGTTTTCTTTTAAAAGCAATTTTTTTTTTTGCTTTTAAATGGAAAAAAAGCCTCTGACGATCAGGCAACTCAGCTGGGATTGTCAGAGGCTTTTAAAAGCATTTTTTTCTGCCACCTCTTCTGCCAGGGTGCTTTAAAAAGCCTCTGACGAGCCCAGTTGTGCCGCGCGATCATTAGAGGCTATTTTTTTTATTTTTAAAAGTATTTGTTTGAAAAAAAAAAGCCTCTGATGATTGCACAGCTCAGCTGGTCCTGGGGGAGGGCAGGGATTTTTGCTACTGGTTCTCCGAACCACCCGCTGCCATCGCTACCAGCTTGGGCGATCTGGTCCGAACCGGGAGCATTTCATCCCTCTGTTAAACCCACCTCTGATGAGACCCCACCCACTAGAGGCAGGCAAAACTGGAGAGAGAAAACTTTTACCTTTTCAAGACATATAAAGTAAATATATGCCTTTCCCCCCATTCTTAGTATAGTCTGAGACACTCAAAGTAAACTTCCCTGGTACACTGTACAGAAATCATGTGGGGCATGGCTGAGGGATCTGTGGCACTGATTTCATTATCTATTCGTATGCCACTTACCCCACTGATTCTACATGTTGTCTTATTTTTTTTTTTCTAAATAACCACAGGTCTGTGGCTAAAGGAAACTGACCCGGAAGACAGGTAGAGCTACTCAATAGCTCTCTTTTTGCAATCCTCTTATCTTCCCTTTTATAGGTAGTCCTTGACTTACGACCACAACTGCGTCCAACATTTATGTGGCTAAGCAAGACATTTGTTAAATGAGTTTTGCCCCACTTTACAATCTTGCTTGCTACATTGGTTAAGTGAATCACTGCGGTTATTAAGTTAGCAACATAGTTCTTAAGTAAATCAGATTTCCCCATTGTTTGTCAGAAATTTGCAAAGAAAGTTCAAGGACATCTTGCCCTGCAACTGGAACTGGGAGGCATCTCCACTTGGGACGATGGTTGGATTGGACCATGTGATGGACAAGTGGGTGCTGGGCAGGGACTTGGAGTTTCCTTTGGGTGGGGAAAAGCCGGAAGCTCTCAGATTCGGGTTTTCCCAGATGTGCCAATATGGCATCTCTAATAAAATGGAACTTTGAGGAAACTCAAGTCTCGGAGTTCTCTTTCATTGGGGGTGTTATTTGGAATCCTGACACTCGTATTTTAATGTACCTAATACATATTTCTCAGAGTCATTTATACATAAAAATAAGGATAGGCTAAAGGAAGGGCTACACCAGGTTCTAAATCTGTGATGCAGCTCTTTGTTTGATAAATGTTCTGAACTCTGCAAAAAAAAATGTGTGTGTGTGTTTCAAATCAAAAAATACAACACCGTGTATGATGGAAAGGAAAGTGGCATAAATTGGAAATAAACTAACTCGTCCTTCCCTCATCATGGCCTGTGTCCCCCCCCCTTCCCCCCAGAAAGAGAGAATGCTGGACCTCAATTTATTAACCTCAATTTAAGTAGAAAAAAGAAGCCATATTGTCAGAATTGTGTTTCCTATTGTTCAAATTGGCCTGTTTAACTCTGTTATTGCACTGATTTTGGCCTGAATGAAGGGTGAAGGGAAGAGGAAAAACTACAGATTTGACTGGTAAAGTGAAGTAGCTGCTACTATTCTTAGTACTTCTGTATCAATGCTCCTGGTAGGAGTTAATACAAGGGCACCCTGCTCCCCACGGAATCAATAAATTCTGCTGCCAATTCTCTTGAGGGAATGAAATTACAAAAATTACAGAAAAAGGCAGCAATTGTTTAAAATGAAAGAGATAAGTAAAGCCCTCAAGCTTCCTTGACGGGCTTCTCACCACAAAGGAGGAGGAGGAGGAGGAGGACGAGGAGGAGGAGGAGGAGGACGAGGAGGAGGAGGAGGAGGAGGACGAGGAGGAGGACGAGGAGGACGAGGAGGACGAGGAGGAGAGATGTTTCATCACTCAAATCTTTCAAAAGAGATTCTACTTTTTGAGGGTTGAGAGAAAACACCTGAATGCATCTTCCCCCAGATGTGATCCACTCCACATGGATATAAATGATGTGACAGAATAACAGAGTTGGAAGGGACCTTGGAATTCTTCTAGTTCAACTCCTTGCTCAAGCAAGAGAACTGATACCTTTTCAGATAAATAGCTGTCCAATTTTTAAAAATCTCCAGTGATGGAGCACCCACAATTTCTGAAGTCAAGCCATTCCATTGATTAACTGTCAGGAAATTTCTCCTTAGTTCTAGGTTGTTTCTCTCCTTCGTTAGTTTCCACCCGTTGCTTCTCGCCCTGCCTTCAGGTGCTTTGGAGAATAGCTTGACTCCCCTCTTCTTTGTGGCAGCCCTTCAAATATTGGAAAACTGCTATTATTCATACTTCTTTTTCATCAGACTAGACTTAACCAGCTCTTAGCTCAGGGGTCCCCAAACTTGGCAGCTTTAAGACTTGTGGACTTCAATTCCAAGAATTCTCCAGCCAGCCTGGCTGGAGAATTCTGGGAGTTGAAGTCCACGTCTTAAAGCTGCCAAGTTTGAAGACCTGTGTCTTAGCTTCTTAACAGATCATCAGATGTCTTTGGTTAAAGCTGGAATGCTTTGGCTAAATCAATATGCACTATGCATCTGTCTCATGTACAACCTCAAAAATGGGGGAGAAGATCCTATTGGTAGACCCACAAGACCCACATCACCAGTGATGTTGGCTGCACTGTACGGTGAGTATTTGTTCCAGTCTTTTTATATATATAAAGAGTTTTTTATTTTTCAATTACGAAGATAAACATTCCATCTATCCTTATGCGGCGTGTCATCTGGATACAAACATCTCTGTGCAACATCATTACCATTTGCCACATCCTTCACATTCACATTATTTCTCTAAACTTAACGTTATAATATATTAAACATTTAAACATTGTGAAGCTCTCCATTTCCTTCTTAATATCGTCTAGTGATAATACCATATTAACATTACTATTAATCTTCTCATCGTTCCTATCACCCATCTCCTCTCACTTATGACTGTATGACTGTAACCATGTTGCTGGTATCCTTAAGATTTATATTGGCTGTTTCTCTATGACTATCATTAAGTGTTGTACCTTATGATTCTTGACAAATGTATCTGTTATGTACACTGAGAGCATATGCACCAAGACAAATTCCTTGTGTGTCCAATCACACTTGGCCAATAAAGAATTCTGTTCTGTTCTGTTCTGTTCAACATCATTATTCTCATCATACATATACTAATCATTTTCATCTCATTTATATCTCTATCTCAATGTATTTTCTACTTATTCTTTAGCCTTCTTCATTTCCAAACTCCTTTTTTTACTCTCCAACCATTGATAAAAAGTGCACAACATTGGAGAAGTGGAGAGATTCCTAATGTTGAAAAGGTGATAAGGAAAACATTAGAATGTGCAGAAATGAACAGATTAACATTAGCAATCAAGGAGAAAGAACAAACTGAATATTATATGATAATGGAAGTATTTTATCAATGGTTGGAATAATTGTTCCAGTCTTGACTTTCCCTAAATTCTTTTCCTAACCAACCACTTCATTAATCAGCAAGTGTTAATTGCTTTTCTTTTCTTGTATTTCGCTTTCTTGGAGAACAGCAAGTCCCTTGAGAGGGAGAAAAGTGAGAATAGGCAGATTCAGAGAACAGTTCCCAATGGATACCAGCCTTTTTTGCAGGAAGAGGAAATACTCGATACCTATCAAGGCAGATTTAGGCGTAATGTCGCTTATTTCTGTGTTTCTGTTTATTGCAACCATTAATAAAACAACTAAAGCTTGGATTTCTAATAATAAAAGCTATTTTGGGCTAGTGGTTAAGGCATCAAGCTACCAACTGGGAGACAGTGAGTTCTAGTCCTGTCCTAGGCAGTGGTGGGATTCAAAAGAGCCTTGGATAGTACAGTGATCTAAAGCCCTGTTTAATATCAGCTGCCTGCAATTATTGCAGGTTCGAATCTCACCAAGGCTCAAGGTTGACTCAGCCTTCCATCCTTTCTAAGGTTGGTAAATTGAGGACCCAGTTTGTGGGGGCAATAAGCTGACTTTGTATAAATATACAAAAGTATGAAGGCTATTGCTTAGCACATTGTAAGCCACCCTGAGTCTCCGGAGAAGGGCGGCATATAAATCAAATTAAAAAAAAAATTAACAACTGGTCCTCTGCCTTAATGACCGGCTGGGTGGGTGTGGCCATGGTGGGTGTGGCTAGGGGTGTGTGACAGGCAGTACTCAGCCTCCTGGACCCCCCCGGGAGCAAAAATGGGCCATGGGGGGGGCACCACCGCCCCCCCACCCCATTTTGGGACTCCCTACACTTACCTGGGAACCAAAACGGGGCATGTGAGGACTCCGGGGAGGGGAGGGGCCAGCCAGCAATTTAACAACTGATTCGCCTGAACTGGCCCAAGCTGACTTAATCCCACCACTGGTCCTAGGTATGAAACTTTGGGCCAATCACCAGGAGACTCTGAATTCTAGTCCCGCCTTAAACATAAAAGCTAGCTGGATGACTTTGAGCCAATCACTAGGAGACTTTGAATTCTAGTCCCACCTTAGGCATGAAAGTCAACTATGGTGACTTTGGACCAGTCGTTCTCTCTCAGCCCAGCCCACCTCACCTCACAGGGTTGTTATTCAATGAAAAATAGGAAGAGGAAGGAGTGTTTAGGTATGTTCGCCACTTTGAGTTATTTTTTAAATAATAAAGGGAGGAAATAATGTTCATCGGCACTCCTTTCCAAAGATGACCTTAAAATTTCAGCTAGCAGGACAGAACCAACATATTGGGACTCTTCGAATTAGCATAATCTCAGCGATGGATTGTCCCGTTCCCAGCAGGGGAAACAGAAAAGTCAAAACCTCCAGTCAAATGATTGAAACCCCAGCTCTTTTGATATGGATAATTAATGCAAAAAAGAAAAAGAAAGAAAAGAAAGGTAGGACGTCAATTACAAGGCTGCAGCTACTCATCAGATTTTCTTAATTCCCCTTTTGGACCAATCCAGAATTTCAGTGAAAACAAACTAAAAAGTATGAGAATTGCATCAATGAGAATGAACGTCTTTAGGAATTTAACCATTATTTGTTCAATCGCTGTAACTGTTCTCGGAGTTTGTCTTGTATTTTCAAGCTACCTGGCACAATTTTAGCTTACACTCATCCACACTCTGTTGAAAGAACAGAGAACAAAAATGATCCTAATCTTATGTTGGTCCCTGCTGGAAATTAAATTTGCAAAGGCCATAATTCTCAGAGGTCCCCTAGGAAGTCCCAGTTAAGGGGAAATATTTGCTCGTGTAGTCTGTTCATTTCAAGTAGATGTTAAGTTACTTATGCAAACATGCAAAGCTGGCTGACGAGTAGAACGTGTTCCAGTTCTGTGTACATAAATGCACGTTTCCAATTTAGAGCTGTAAATCGGCTTGTCTACTTCCTAATTATTTCCCATAGTGGTTTTAGCAAGATGCACTGATTTGGAGATTCGTCGTCATGCTGTTTTTGACCTTCATTGTGAAACTTCCTCCATCTTCTTGTACAGGTAGTCCTTGAGTTATGACCACAATTGAGCCCAAAGTTGATGTTGCTGAGTGAGAAATTTGTTAAGTGAGTTTTGCTACATTTTACGATTTTTCTTGCTGCATTTCTTAAGCGAATCATCGCAGTTGTTAAGTTAGTGACGTGGCTGTTAAGTGAATCTGGCTTCCCCATTGATTTTGCTTGTCAGAAGGTTGCAAAAGGGGATTACATGACCCCAGGCCACTGCAACCGTCATAAATGTGAGTCAGTTGTCAAGCGTGAATAGAATAGAATAGAATGGAATGGAATGGAATGGAATGGAATGGAATGGAACGGAACGGAACGGAACGGAACGGAACGGAACGGAACGGAACAGAATAGAATAACAGAGTTGGAAAGGGATCTTGGGGATCTTCTAGTCCAACCCCCTGCTTAGGCAGGAAACCCTACACCACTTGAGACAAATGGTTATCCAACATCTTCTTAAAAACTTCCAGTGTTGAAGCATTCACAACTTCTGGTGGCAAGCTGTTCCACTGGTTAATTGTTCCTACTGTCAGGAAATTTCTCCTTAGTTCTAAGTTGCTTCTCTCCTTGATAAGTTTCCACGCATTGCTTTTTGTCTTGCCCTCAGGTGCTTTGGAGAATAGGTCGACCCCCTCTTCCTTGGGGCAGTCCCTCAAATACAGGAATACTGCTATCATGTCTCCCCTAGTCCTTCTTTTCATTAAACTAGACATACCCAGTTCCTGCAACCGTTCTTCATATGTTTTAGCCTCCAGTCCCTTATTTTGATCACGTGACCATGGGGATGCTGCAAAGGTCGTAAGTGTGAAAAACGGTCATAAATTACTTTTTTTCAGTGCTGTTGTAACTTCGAATGGTCACTAAGTGAACTATTGTAAGTCAAGGACTGTACCTGTTGGCCTCCATCAATGGATTATCAGTGATCTCCATCACTACAGGGTTTTAAGAAAAAATTGGACAACTGCTTGTCTGAAATGATATAGGGTTTTCTGCTTGAGCAGGGGCTGGACTAGAAGACCTCCAAGGTCCCCTCCAACTCTGATATTCTGTATTCTGTCTCCTTGAGAAGGCATAGAGTAGTGTTAGAAGAAGCTGAACTATGAACCTTATATTCAGATCTCATTTCAGCCCTATAGCTCTCTTGTTGTCCTTGATACCAGGGCTGGGCCACGGAAATCAGTAGTCGAACATCAGGTATGAAAATTAATTGGAACAGCAAACTCAAAAAGGTAAGGTTATAACATAAGCTTTAATTCAGAGCTGAAGAGAAAAAACAGGGACGGCAGAGAAGCTGAGGGATATATTCTTATGACCTTCACCCCCTTGTCCTTCAGTAACATCCTCATCTCAAACAGATGAAGAAAAAGAAGGTGAACTATACATATTATTTTTAAGAAAGAGAAATTATGGAAAAGATTCACCTTGAGAATGATGGTGTTTGAAATTCCACATCTGTCAGTCATTCTTCTTTCATTCCTGCATGGCTAATCTAGTGAAGAGAAGGAGCAGGGGAGACATGACAGCAATCTTCCTATATTTGAGGGGCTGCCACAGAGAGGAGGAAGGGGATCAAGCTATTTTCCAAAACACCCAAAGGCCAGACAAGGAATAATGGATGGAAACTGATCGAGGAGAGATTCAACCTGGAAATAAGGAGACGTTTTCTGAACCATCAACCCGTGAAACAGAAGTTGCCTTCAGAAGTTGTGGGAGCTTCATCACTGGAGGCTTTCAAGAAGAGACTGTCTATCAGCCTTCCAGAAAGTCCCTAACTCCAAATAAAAACTCCAAGGCAGGCAAAAATGTCTGTCAAAACTGGTGCAGGATCTGCTTGGGCAGGGGGTTGGACTAGATAACCTCCAAGGTCCCTTCCAACTCTGTTAATCTGCATCTGACTACCTATACTTTAAAGGACTGGTGGAGAAATAGGTTTACATTCTCTAAGGGATGTTGTTGACCTGACTTTTACTCTTGTCTAAATCCGAGAAGAAGTGGACTGTGTATGGGATTTAGCAAAAAGATCTGAAAGATGTTGAGAAATTACATTCAGAGCAGCCAAACTCAAAGCCCTCCTCATCCGTAGGGTAATAAGACCTCAAAGCAGATAAAGTGAAATTTAGTTGGTAAAAGGGGAGCAGAAGTTGCCTTTGGAAGTTGTGGGAGTTTCATCACTTGAGATTTTCAAGAAGAGATTGGACAACCATTTGTCAGAAATGGTGTAGGGTCTCCTGCTTGGGTGGGAGGGTTGGACTAGATGACCTATAAGGTCCCTGATAAGTCTGTTAATCTGTAATCCTACACTGGTCTTTCTAAGTATGGTTGAGGCATCTCTGCATTACAGTACTTGGTCAATGATTGTTTAAGAAGAATGATGCTGGCTGGTTCTCATTTTTTTTGTGTTAGATAGATAGCTGGAGAGGGAGGGTTGTAGTCAAAACAAAATGTTTTCCTGTGGGAACCAAGGACATTCTGACAGGTGTCTGGGGAGAGGAGGAGTGGCGTAACCAAGCAACCGGCCAGCACCTCACTTGGACAATGTGACTGATGACATGGGGCGAAGGGGGAACTTTTACTTTTTAATCTGGTGAAAACTGTGGGAATTTTCAGAGTCGGTTTTCACCAGTTGTGCCAATATGATGTATCCAATAAATCATTCCTTGAGGAATCGAAGTATCTAGATTCATCTATCCATAGGCTGCCAGACTCTTAAACACAATCACAATCACTCCACGCACTTATGGAAACTTATGATTAGTCTTTTTCCCCCAATTACTTGTATAGGGATTATTCTACTTGTATAGGGATTATTCTCTATACTATTTAAGTTGTTTTGTATTTTCTGTTATGGATTGCACCAGGGAGGCTAAACCAATTTCGTTGTATATATTATGTACAATGACAATAAAGGCTACACTACACTAAACTACACTACACTACACTACACAAAACTACACAAAACTACACAAAACTACACAAAACTACCTGCCTCCGAGTTCTGCTTTCAATGGGTACATTACTTGGAATGCTGACAGACAGAATACCCACAACTTCTGAAGGCAAGCGGTTCCACTAATTAACTGTACAATTAATAATTAATACCATTTAGTATATACAATGATTTATGGTATTATAATTGAGCTGAATCAATTTAATACCTCCACTTTCAGATCATGCCCAGCCCATATCTTAAAAGGAGATTTGGTAAACACCCAATAGAACAATGCTTCTGTGGCTGTAGTATCCACCAAGTGAAAGATAAAATATATTACATTTTCTACTGTCATATTAACATTAAATTAAGAGAAAAATTGTGTTTTTTCTATTCTTATTATGTTATATTCTTTAAACATGAAACAGTCAACTGAACATTTAAAAATGTGTCACAAATACTACTTTTTTTTTTTAATAAAAAGTTTTTATTGGTTAAGAATATACAATATTATAGTTTACAATATGTTGAATTTTCAATATCTTTATGAAAAGATATTTCAATTATTATTTTCTTTTTTTAAATTTCTCACACAACAGACATTATTATCTTAAATCAAAACAAACAACCAGGTTATATAAAAATTATATAAACAAAAAAAAAGGAGTGTACAAATACTACTGATTGGTGCTAATGGTTGCTGCCAGTGTCCTAGGTATCAACCAAGTATCTTTTATTTATTTTTTATTTTATTTATTTTGTTGAATACATATTAGATAATATGTATAAGTATAAGCATGAATTGAATACATAAAATGAATACAATTAATGGGAACATTAGGACAGGGACGGTAGGCACACTGATGCGCTTATGCACGCCCCTTAAAGACCTCTTAGGAATGGGGTGAGTTCAACAGTAGACAGTCTTAGGTTAAAGTTTTGGGGGTTTTGGGATGAGACCACAGAGTCAGGTAGTGCATTCCAGGCATTGACCACTCGGTTACTGAAGTCATATTTTCTGCAATCGAGTTTGGAACGGTTCACTTTAAGTTTAGCACAGGTTTTTGCAGTTCTGCTGGTGTTATTGCAGGAAACTGCAATTTCTTGATGTGTTTTGTAAAATTCTTGGACATGGTACCAAGTGCCCCAATGACAATGGGTATATCACTGTCACATGTTTCACCCATAGCCGTGTAGTTTCGATGGCCAGGTCGCGGTATTTTGTGATTTTTTTTCCAGTTCTTTTTGCTTGACTCTGGCATCTCCTGGTACCGCGATATCAATAAACTTCAGCTCTCAACAACCGTGATATCTGGCGTGTTGTGTTCCGAATGATGATCTGTCTCTATCCAAAAGTCCCATAAGATCTTCACTCTCTCATTTTCGGTAACTGTTTCCACTTTGTGTTCCTATGACTTTTTGGATACAGGTATGTCATATCTTTTACATAATGACCAGTGGATTAATTTAGCAACTCGATCATGTCTAGCTTTGTAATCAGTTTGCGTGATTTTGCTGCACTCACATATTAAGTTTCAACTTTGTTGTTGCAAATTATTATTATTATTATTAGTTTTATTATTATTAGTATTATTAGTATTATTATCTCTTTTATTATGCACCTTTGTCCCAGTCGCTTTACAGTTGCATGCCCTGGTTCCCCAACAGTAGCACCTGAGCCCTGTAGCCTATTTTTCCACAGATGTCCAGGAGCCATAGCATCTGACGCGGTCCTTGTTGACCCAGGCAACTATCAATCTGGTATGGAATTTTATTGATTTCTCCTCATCATTGGTGATGGTACGTGCCTGGATTGGTTCACGGTGGCTAAGCCACTACTGATCCGAAGACCGGCAATCCCATACGCATAGGGACTGCATCCGATAGCCAGCCAGGCCCAGCCACGGGTTATTATTATTATTATTATTATTATTATTATTATTATTACTGCTACTACTACTACTATACTTTTATTCATTAAACATGAACCTCAGTCAACTGGACATTTAAGAATGTGTCACAAATACCATTGACTGGTGCTAATGGCTGATACGGGTTGCTGCCAGCATCCTAGATATCAACCAAGTATATTATTATTATTATTATTATTATTATTATTATTATTCATTTATTTCTTCAGTAAGAAAAATCTATGTAATGTGGTTTCAGCCTATTATCATCCTCCTCACTTAATGACCCCATAATCCTTTGTGGGGTGGAGTCTGAGCAAATGAATGGAGCTGAGTCTTTACTGGCCGGATGCCTTTCCTGTCGTCAATGCCGAGTTATAGTAGATAAATTCTCATCGTGCCCAAAGAGAGAAATATCCGCCTCTACCTAGGATCAAACTCACAATGTGGTTTCAACCCATGATGACAACAATACATTTATTGATGGATTGTAGTTAGTAAATCTAATTATTTTGTTGTTCCATTGCAGAATTTAGAATGCATGGATTCTGCTAAGTACCCAACGAGTTAATCATTGTAAAGTTTTTATGTCAATAGAGAGGGGCTTTTTAAAATGGATGAATAGTTTAGGGTTTAGGGTTTCTTATCTTTTAGAGATAAGGAAAAAAAACCTCAAAATGTGATGCATGGAATGCTTAAAAATGACAAAATAAAAATTGGGGCCAAAATAAAGAACATCCAGTTTTTTTTTTAAAAAAAACCTCCATTGTAGTCAAAACAAAGCATAATCCATTGATAATGAATCAAGCTTGAGAGCTTTTCTGGAGTTACAGAATACCATAATATTTTATCGGAAAACCCAGAATCAAAGAGCAACATTTTAATCATAGGTCAGGAGGAACATAGCAAAAGGCAGAAAAAAGGAGCCAAAAAAGCAAAGCTGCAAAAGTGAAGAAATAAACTAAAACCCTCAGTTTGAGATGGAAATAGGGTTCTAAATGAGTTACAGATTTCAAGATGATGTAGAATTTGAAGAGGAGTATGAAGGAAAAGAGAACCAGTTGTGTGCTTGTTACTTACTTATTTAAATTGTACACCACCAACTCCTAACTACTCTGGTTCATAGGATGATAGCTCTTGTGATGGTAGATGATAGATAGATAGATAGATAGATAGATAGATAGATAGATAGATAGAGATAGAGATAGAGATAGAGATAGAGATAGAGATAGAGATAGAGATAGA
>WNWU01000044.1:6427998-6440544 GCA_012654045.1 Ptyas mucosa
GATAGAGATAGAGATAGAGATAGAGATAGAGATAGAGATAGAGATAGAGATAGATAGATGATAGATGATAGTCCTTCGGGAGTAGGGCGGTATATAAATTTAAATAATAATAATAATAATAATAATTATTATTATTATTATTATTATTATTGTAGATGATAGATGACAGATGACAGATGACAGATGATAGACAGACAGACAGACAGACAGACAGATAGATAGATAGATAGATATAAAGATACAGATAGAGATAGAGATAGAGATACAGACAAACAGATATAGATAGATGATAGATAGATAGATAGATAGATAGATAGATAGATAGATAGATAGATAGATGGTATAGAGATAGATATAGATAGATAGATAGACAGACATAGATAGATAGAGATACAGATAGAGATACAAACAGATATAGATTGATGATAGATAGATAGATAGATAGACAGACAGACAGACAGACAGACAGACAGACAGACAGACAGATGATAGATTGAGAGAGATGAGAGAGGACAGGACAGGACAGGGTAGGGTAGGGTAGGGTAGGATAAGATAGGGATGAGACAGAGGGAGAGATGATAGATGGACATGGAATGCAAACAATTTCCGAGACAATCTAATGTTCAACATCTGAGCTTATGTAGGATCTGATTTTCAATTCTAGGAGATGTTTCAATAAATATAAACCAACCATTTTTGACTAGTTATCTGGTGTTGATGTAGTCTTTTGGGCGGGGTCACAATCAGCCTTTCTAAAGTTCTGCAGATGCAGGTGAGGCTCACATCCCTAAACTAGAGAGAAGTCTGTATGCTCTTTGTTGTAAACTCAAGTCAGTGACTGCCATTTTGCTATGGGTATAATAATGAAGCTGTTGTAGTCAAAGAGAAGAAGTCAAAGAGACTTCTAGATCTAGAAGTCAAAGAGATAATAAGATGCTCAGTCAAAGGAGATTGCGGTATAAAAGCAATCACCTGTGCCTTTCATTTGTATGTCCAGAAGCACAAACAGAACAGGAGTGGGTTCTACTTACCTTTACTACCAGTTTGCATGCGCAGAGCACGTATGATGATGTCCCGGTCAGTGGGTGGAGCCTCCCACCGGTTTTACTACTGGTTCTTGCGAATTGGTCCGAACCGGGGGCAACCCACCACTGAAACAAATGCAAAGGTGTACACACACACACACATCACTCGTTCCCATTTCTTCCTTTGCATATTGATGCTTTTGCAACAATGAAAAGTCATTTTTATAGAATGTTAGCATGACTTAAGCTATAAATATTACATTACAAGGTTCAGCTGCTGTGCTATTTTTGAACACATCCACAAGTTGCCATGTATCAGCCTGTCACTTAAATATTTCCTTTGAAGCAAGCTTTTCTATATTATTAAAACACATCATAAAAATTTCAGCATCGGGGGTCAGTTTTTATCTTTCCCCTTCTTTTTTGTTTTTATCCCCTCCCCCCTCCTCTCTCCCTTCGTTTCTCCCTCCTTTATCCCAGTTGCAATGTGGCAAAATGTCTTTATGAAAAGTAGAAGTTCTAGATCTGATTCAGGGCTTGGTCAGAATTCCAAAGGAGGTGAGGCTGCTTGGATTGGAAAGAGACCATGTTATCTATCTAGCCATGTTTTCCAGAGGGAAGCAGAACAGGGATTGGGTGCATCAATCCTGATTCTAATCTGGTACTTCCAAGATAGCACTCTGAATGCATTGGCTCAATGCTTGCCGAGTCAAATCTGAGAAAGAATGAACGAGGAAGTGGTAGATGGCTATGACACAGAATAATGTGGCAACCTCTGAACATTCTGCAAATATTGGACAGAGCCACAGAAAAAACAATGGCTACCAATCTGCCTTCCACTGAGGACCTGTATACTGCACAAGTTAAAAAGAGGGCTGTGAAAATATTTACAGACCCCTCACATCCTGGAATGAATGAATGAATGAATGAATAGTTTCAACTCCTACCCTCAAAGCGACGCTATAGAGCACTGCACTCCAGACGAACTAGACACAAGCACAGTTGTTTCCTGAATGCCATCACTCTGCTAAACAAATAATTCCCTCAACACTGTCGAACTATTCACTAAGGCTGCATTACTATTACTATTAGTATTCTCATCATTCCTATCACCCATCTCCTCCCATTTATGATTCCATGATTGTAACTTTGTTGCTTGTATCCTTGTGGTTTATAGTGGTATTGATTGTTTCCTAGTATGATTTGATTGCTTATTTGTACCCTATGACTATCATCAAGTGCTGTACCTTATGATTCTTGAAGAATGTATCTTCTCTTTTTATGTACACTGAGAGCATCTGCACCAAAGACAAATTCCTTGTGTGTCCAATCACACTTGGCCAATAAAAAATTCTATTCTATTCTATTCTATTCTATTTGGTTTAGCCTGTGAAGCCATGGTTTTTTTTAATAGAATCAGCTAAGCAGAAGGGCACTATTCAATTTTCATCTAGAAATTGCAGCCTAAATTGCAATGATTGGCTTGTAGGTCTCAAGTGAACCGAAGAAGCTTCTTAGATGAGAGTCTGTGGAGATGAAGCTTCTTGGATGAGAAGGGAAAGGTCTTCTCATTCAATGTAGAGAAAAGTAAAGCCTTAGGCAAGAAAAACCAAAAGCACACATATAGACTGGATGAAACCAGGCTTAATAGCAGTAACTGTGAGAGGGATCTCAGAGTCCTAGTGGACAGCTAGCAGTGTGCAGTAGCAGCCAAAAAGCCAATGCAATCCTAAATTGCATTAACAGAGGGATACAATCAAGATCAAGGAAGGGACTAATACCACTCTATAAAGCCCTAGAAAGACCACACCTAGAGTACTGCATTCAATTTTGGTCACCACACTATAAAAAATATGTGGAGACTCCAGAAAGAGTGCAGAGAAGAGCAACCAGGATGATTAGGGGACTGGAAGCTAAAACATACAAAGAACGGTTGCAGGAACTGTGCATGGCTAGTCTAGTGAAGAGAAGGACCAGGGGTGACATGAGAGCAGTGTTCCAATATCTGAGGGGTTGTCACAGAGAGGAGGGGATCAAGCTGTTTTCCAAGGCACCTGAAGGCCAGACAAGGAATAATGGATGGAAACTGATCCAGGAGAGATTCAACCTAGAAATAAGGAGAAATTTTCTGACAGTGAGAACAATCGACCAATGGAACAGAAGTTGCCTTCAGAAGTTGTGGGAGCTTCATCACTGGAGGCTTTCAAGAAGAGACTGGACTGCCATCTTCCAGAAATGGTGTAGGGTCTCCTGCTTGGGGGGGGGGGGGGGTGGACTAGATGACCTATGAGGTCCCTTCCAACTCTGTTAATCTAACCTAATCTAACCTAATCTAACCTAATCTAACCTAATCTAACCTAACCTAACCTAACCTAATCTAACCTTCCTCAAGAAAAAAAACTGCCTAGTTGCCTTTTGAAAAAGCACCTTTGAGACTTCTTAGATGAATAGCCATGACCTGGGTGATGGAGAATCTCCATAGACGATTGGCTCCCTGCAACACCAAATCTGACAAAAGTCAATCCAGACTTGAGGGTGCTCCTAGATTACCCGTCTTCTGGGATTATCCTTTTTAAAGAGAATGGAATGGAACGGAACGGAACGGAACGGAACGGAACGGAACAGAACAGAATAGAATAGAAGAGTTGGAAGGGACCTTGGAGGTCTTCTAGTCCAACCCCCTGCTTAGGCAGGAAACCCTAAACTATTTCAGACAAATGGTTATCCAATCTTTTTTTGAAAACTTCCAGTGTTGGAGCATTTACAACTTCTGCAAGGAAGTTGTTCCACTGATTAATTGTTCTCACTGTCAGGAAATTTCTCCTCAGTTCCAGGTTGCTTCTCTCCTTGGTTAGTTTCCACCCATTGCTTCTTGTCCTGCCCTCAGGTGCTTTGGAGAATAGCTTGACTCCCTCTTCTTTGTGGCAGCCCCTCAGATACTGAAACACTGCTATCATGCCCCTAGTCCTTCAGTGGTATTTATTTCTCTCCCTTCCCTTGCTCCTGGTTCAGTTTACTTTTCCAAAATAAAGGGAGAGGGTTGAACCTTGGATCCGTTGTCCACTTTTGTGGCGTGCAGGCAGGAAACGCATAGCTATGTTAAGGCAAAGGGAGGGGGTAAACAGCTTTCTCTGTGGTCTGTAATTGGTGCATACTTTTGGGGTTGCAAAGAATAGAAGAAAGAGGAGAAGGAGGGCCGGAGAGCTGGCTAACAAGGAACACATGGATATTGGCAAACTAAACACAGCTGGACTCAGCGGTGCCTCTGACCACCCGTCCTTCGCTCTTAACATCCTTCATATCATACTGTTATTGTCCTGGCCCCGGATTTCATGAGCCGAGAGGATGTGAATGCCACTTGGGACACAGAAGCCTGGATCGCGTGACTAATGAGAAATCAAAACAAGAATTTCCGCTTTTGCTCAATCCTTCGCAGTCTTTCTTTGGAGTCGTTTTATCTCGGCAAGTTCTTTGCGAGGATGTTGCCAAGGCTGAAGATTTCTTCTCCTCCTCCTCCCGTTCTCGGAAGGAGACACATTTGAACTCAACAGACCTCCCCAATTAAATAAAACGGTTGAATTTTACCATAGTTAAGCTAGCAAAGCCTGGGGCTCTCTCTCTCTCTCTCTCTCTCTTTCATTCTCTCTCTCTCTCTCTCTTTCATTTGAGGGAGAGAGAATTTCATAAGCTCCTCCCCTGGTGTGTTCATCTAACACGATTAAATAATTAATCTTATTTAATACCTAGGAATTAATGAGATTACTCTGAATGTTGGGTGTTTTTTTAAAAAATTTTTTGGCTTCTTAAAAAGAAATTTGGGGAAATCTCTCAGAAAACCCTGCCAGCTTCCCTTGCTTCTTTCTCCCCCCCCCACTCCCCCCCCCCTTTTCTTTCATATTCTGTCATTTTAGATTGTAAATCTAGGAGTGCAGTGGCAGAACCAATACACACCAGTAGTAAATATGCAAGTGATACATGCTAGAATAACAGAACTAGAAGGGACCTTGGAGGTCTTCTAGCCTAACCTTCTGCTCAAGCAAGAGACCCTATAATATTCCAGACAAACAGTTGTCCAAAGCCTCCAATGATGGAGCACCCACAACTTTTGGAGGCAAGCCGTTCCAGTGATTAATTGTTCTTACTGTCAGAAAATTTCTCCTTAGTTCCAGGTTGCTTCTCTCCTTCATTAGTTTCCATCCATTGCTTCTTGTCCTGCCTTCAGGGGCTTTGGAGAATAGGTTGGCTGGCCCCTTTCTTCCTGTGACAACCTCTCAAAGATTGGAAGACTGCTGTCATATAACTCTATAACCCTTCTCTTTGTTAGATTAGACATACCCAGTTCCTGCAACGGTTCATCCCTTTTGGTCTTCATTCATTTGGTCTGTGGATCTTCTTTTCCTTTAATTTTTAGGGTTTACCCGTCCATCTCTGCACACTCCAGAATTTTTATTTATTTATTTATTTATTGATAATAATGTCATTTACAGGGGTTTCTGGGTTTTTCCAACATTGTGCATATACAACCCTAGCTGCTGTTCGGATATGTAAAACCAAAATATGTGTTACCCTTATTATAGTTTCTTGGAAGGACCTCTGAAAGGCTTTGAACACTTGTAGGCAATGGCCAAATTCCAGGTTGGGTTCATCTCCTTCCCTAACGTCAACCACAGACAAGCAACTGAGAGAATATGCCAACTCGGCACCTGCTAACAAAGAAATGTGACATCTTGCTATTGTTTTAGATGGTTTTGCCATGGTCTCGATTCGCTCTCTCCTGCTTGGCTGCTCAGCTACGAAGGCATCACAGCTTGCTTCTGATCTTCAAATGCAGAAGAATGTGAGATGGGGCCAGGTGCTAGCCAGAAATGCACCACTTCAGTCTGCTGTGTGTACTCTTGTCTATCAAAGAGCCCGCAAGTAGGTAAGTGTGCATTTTTGAAAGAGCTAAGCAGCGATAGGGAAACATTGGTGTGCTCCCTGCTGTGCTGCAGGGTGTTTGATTCATACAAACAGAGCTTGAGTCGCACAATTCAGCGATGCGATATTCTTCCAACTGCAGATTAAAGTGACATTGTCAATGCCGGGAAGCCCAGATCAGATGAGGAGGGGTGGGAAATGCAGTTGGGGACAAGTGAAAGTCCACACCCCGGCGTGTGATCTACAAAGGGCTCTTTCACGAAATCGGGTTAGTCCTCTGATGCTACCTACCATTGAAGCTTGTGTCTGAACAGAGCCAGTAAGTAACTCTTTCGTTTCTTCTTGTAACTTTAGCGATATGTATTCAGTACACAACAGAGGGCCAAAAGAGAAGCAATGAAGGTTGCCTTTATTTATCGTACCTTATTCGTTCATTTGTTTTTAAGTGTTGGTTTTCATCAAACGTCATTGTATTTACACAAAAGTTACGTACCACGGAGCATCAGGTTTCTGTTTCTTCGAAACCTATACTAGCACAAGAGAGGTGATTAGAAAAGGTGGTTATACCAGATGGAATACACACCAGAATTTTTTCTTCTAGGAATAATGAAAAGGAAAACCTGACTCTGTAGTTTCTTCCCCAAACCCCCAAAACTTTAACCT
Source organism: Ptyas mucosa (assembly GCA_012654045.1). Classification (NCBI taxonomy): domain Eukaryota; kingdom Metazoa; phylum Chordata; class Lepidosauria; order Squamata; family Colubridae; genus Ptyas; species Ptyas mucosa. The sequence goes on from WNWU01000044.1 coordinate 6,434,604, forward strand.
TAAACTGTCCACTGTTAACCTCACCCCGTTCCTAAGAGGTCTTTAAGGGACGTGCATAAGTGCATCAAAGTGCCTACCGTCCCCGTTCTAATATTCCTTTTCATGTATTCAAATTATGTTTATACTTTTACCTGTTATCTTATATATGCTTGACAAATAAACTTATGATTATGATTATGAAATACGAGTAAAAAAACATATATTATTCTACACGTGACAACTGCGGCAAGATCGGCCTTCGCGCAATGTTGGAGAAGCTCAAATATACCCTCTGAAGATGTAATAATTAAAAAGATATTGGATGGACAAAATGACACTTGAATTGAAAGGATTGATGGACTGGGATTTTTACGTAATATGGGAGAAATGGTATAATTGGATCGAAAATAGAAAAAAAGGAAAATAATAGCATGTCGATTTAATAAAAATATATAGAGTAGAGGGGAGTACTAGTTGGATGATATGTAAATGGTCACAGTCATGCACAAGAGTTGAATAATGATTGTTTAATTGTAAAAATTCAATAAAACAATTTTTTTAAAAAGGAAGAAAATGTGGTTATATATTTCACATAGAAATATACCATAGTCATAGATTTTGCTTGGCTTAACACAGGGGTCTGCAACCTTAAACACTCAAAGAGCCATTTGGACCAGTTTTCCACAGAAAAGACAACATCGGGAGCCACAAAAACCTTCCTGTGCCTGACTATTTCTTGAGCGGTACAAAACTAGAATATGTAGTTGAATTAAATGTTCTGTTTTCTTTTGAAACTTTTCTTTTCCAGGATTTATCCATGGTTGGCCTACCAGGGGTTGAAAACCAGGGCTCAATAAATCGCGTGCCGATTTATTCACACATGGCGGTTATGACACATATTTTGAGTGACAGGGAGCCGCAACAGAGGGGTGAAAGAGCCACATGCGGCTCCAGAGTCGCAGGTTGCTGACCCCTGGCTTAATTTATTTACATCCATAATAGCATCATGGAGTTATGGTGGCACAGTGGTTAGAATACAGTACTGCAGGTTGACTCTACTCACTGCCAAGAGTTCAATTCTGACTGGCTCAAGGTTGACTCAGCCTTCCTTCTTTTTACTCTTGTATTTTGTTTCCTGTATGTTATATCATAAATTAATAAAATTATTATACACACACACACACACACACACACACAAAGGTTGATTCAGCCTTCCACCCTTCCGAGGTCAGTAAAATGAGGACCCAGATTATTGGGGGCAGTATGCTGACTCTGTAAACTGCTTAGAGAGGGCTGTAAAGCCATTTAGTACATAAATCTAAGTGATATTGCTAACTGCAAGATTTTTCCTCCACTATATTGCTTCTTTCTTAACTATCTTTGTTAATTTTAATGACAATATTGTCATTAAATGCTGTGCCACCAAGAGCCTTGGTGGCGCAGCAGACTAATGTATTGTTAAGTAACACCAGCTGCCTGCAATTACTGCAAGTTCGAATCTCACCAGGCTCAAGGTTGACTCAGCCTTCCATCCTTTCGAGGTAGGTAAAATGAGGACCTGGATTGTGGGGGCGATAAGCTGACTTTGTATAAAAAAAAGAACACCACTGGGGGGGCGGGGCGAAAGCCCTACTAAGCAGGTATATACAAAAGTATGAAGGCTATTGCTTAACGCATTGTAAGCCGACCTGAATCTCTGGAGAAGGGCAGCATATAAATCGAACCAATAAATAAATAAATAAATAAATAAATAAATAATATCATTTCAATATTTCCATCTTACAATTTTTAGTCTGTTGTAATCACCTTTGGTTGGGATGGTGGGATCGGTGGCATATAAATTTAGTGAATAAATAAATACAAATAAATAAATAAGCCATCTGGTTATTGTAGGTGCAGCAAGGAATGGAGAATTACAAAATACCCATCTCCTGAAAACACATTGCAAGTTCTTCTACAAATATGACCTTATTTGTTTGTTTGTTTGTTTTTTGTTTGACTGGTTTGCTGCCCTTCTCACCTAGAGGCGACTCTGGGTGGCTTACTAACATTAAAAGTCAATAAAATATTGACACAATAAATAATCACTATAGTCACAGGCACCCTGGGTGCAATCCCAAAACATCAGAAGCACCACTTGAGAACCATCACCATTGACAAATTCACGATCGGTCAATTGCAAAAGGCAGCTTTGCGCAGAACAACCTTACAACCTGCAATGATACTTTTAACAGCATCAAACATCCACATCTGCCTACCCCTATCTCGGGAAGGACTCAATAGGTGGACAAATCCAGTCCAAATATCTGGTTGACTGTGTGACAAATGATAGTATGAGCCATGGGGGCGCAGTGATTAGAGCGCAGTACTGCAGGCTACTTCTGCCGACTGCTGGCTGCCTGCAATTTGGCAGTTCAAATCTCACCAGGCTCAAGGTTGACTCAGCCTTCCATCCTTCCGAGGTGGGTAAAATAAGGACCCAGATTGTTGGGGGCAAGAGGCTGATTCTGTAAAACTGCTTAGAGAGGGCTGTAAAGCACTACAAAGCGGTATAAACTGTATTTTTCAGACTATAAGACGCACCGGAGTATAAGACGCACCAAGTTTTCAAAGAGGTAAACAAGGGGGAAAAAAGCTTTTACCCTCCCCGGCCTTCAGGAGTACACTGCAGGTCTCCCAAACCCTCTGTGCATCCTGTTTTTGTGAAAAATGGGGGCATTTTTCACAAAAATGAGGTACGCAGAATGTTTGGGAGGCCTGTAGAGTGCTCCTAGGGGCTGGGGAGGACAAAAAACCCCCCATTTTTGCAAAAAACAGGCCCGTTTTTGGCCTCCCAAATTCCCCATGCATCACATTTTTGCCCTCCCCAGCCCCAAGGAGCACTCTGCAGGCCTCCCAAACCCTCTGCAGGCCCCATTTTTGTGAAAAACGAGCCTGTTTTGGGCGAAAAGTGGACATGCAGGGCGGGGTTTCGGGAGGTCAAATATGGCTGTATTGGGTGTAAAAGACGCACCAAAATTTCCACCCTCTTTGGGGGTGGGGGGAAGTGCTCCTTATACTTCGAAAAGTACGATAAGTCTAAGTGCTATTGCTATTGCTAATGATCTACAATTAAAAGATTGGGAGGAAGAATCTTTTAATTCTTAAAAGAAAGAATTATTAGGTGTGTTTATTCTCAGGAAACACACCTAATCTTGCTTATGATTCCCTGGTCCTTAACATTTGAGAAGCGAGCCAAAATATGCTTCTCTAGCTTTGTAGTTCATATTTATTTATCCTTCCATTTCTATCAGGCGAGAGGGAAGCCTGATCAAAAAAAATCTGCCCCCCCCCAAAAAAAACAACGGCAAAACATCTTCCTTTCTTCTCCCCTCTTGTGTTTTTAAGGGGAAATGTCTCTCGTGGAATGGAAAAAAATGCAGCTGAACAGCTTTAGTTCTTCAAGCAAGCACTGGGGAATCCGACATGGGTTGGGGGTGGGGAGATTGTGACCATGTAAAAAGCTGAAAATGGAGCTGAAATGGGTAATGAAGACCAAGGTCTGATGAGTGTCAGAAGAGGACAGGAGGACTTCAAAGCATTGGTCAGAAAGAATCCATATGAGTGTTTGCTCTGTATTTCTGACTCTGACTTTTATCCTGCCTTCCCTTTGAAGGGGACGCAACTGGAGTGAAATGGAAAGGGAGTTAAAATCAAATCTTTTTCAACATGGACTTGAAATTGCATGCAAAGGTGGGGGGAGAGAGAAATAAAGATGAAAAGAAGGGCCTTTTGATTGTACAGGAGAAATCCAGGCCTCCATTTCTCTGTAAGGTTTGTGGGGAACAAAGAATGTTATCAAAGTCCAGCTGTAAATCCAGAAGAGGACATCAAAGGTCAAAGGAGACTAGTTTGCATAATACCTGTGACAGGTGTTTAAAAACAATTAAATATGTAAGTACAGAGGATCGTCCCGTTCCACCTGCTACCAGAAGCCACAAGGGGGCTACTGCATCTTAAGGTTACCTCGTGTTGATATCTTGTTTTCAAATTGTGGTGTTGAAGACGACTTTTGAGAGTCCCTTGGACTGCAAGGTCAACTCAGTCAATCCTAAAGGAAATCAATCTAGACTGTTCTTTGGAAGGACAGATACTGAAGCTGAAACTCAAATACTTCAGCCACCTAATGAGAAGAGAGGACGGTCAAGCCTGAATTTGATTGGGGTGTGGGATTGTTTGTATCCTTGGACATCCTAATATGAATTCAGCTCGACACAGCTTGGAACTGGAGGGGAATGGAGCCTTCAGTCAAAACATCGTTCCTAGCTGATGAGTCAACCACATTCCACGATCTGGCTGACTGGAGGAGAAGGAGGAGAGATGTCGCTGAGCAACCAGCTCTCATCTTGGTTGGACAATATGACCAATGTTTTGGAAACTTGAGAAACTGAAATTTATACTGGAGTGAAAAGCCCGGGAACGTTACTACTGGCTTTTCACCAGTTAATGCCAATATGATGTGTCTAAATAAATTTGTACTTTGAGAAAACGGAATGCTTTGGAGTTGAATTTATGAGGGATGCATTACTTGGAACCTGACACTAAGCCAGTAGTGGCTTAGTCCTTGGAGATGATGTTGAGAAAGATGGAAGGCAAAAGGAGAAGGGGACGGCAGAGGATGAGATGGTTAGAGAGTGTCATTGATGCAATGAACTTGAATTTGGGCAAACTTTGGGACACGGTGGGGAGGGAAGGGGTTGGACTGTTGTTGTCCGTAGGGTTGTGAAGAGTCAGACGCAGCTACTGAACAACAACAATGTACGGCTAGGAGAGTTGGAGCCTAAGGAAGGCTGAACATCAAAGAATTGATGCTTTTGAACTGTGGTCTTGGAGAAGACTCTTGAGAGTCCCTTGGACTGCAAGGAGATCCAATCTATCGATCCTAAAGGAAAACAACCCCGTTCTTTGGAAGGACAGATACCGAAACTCAAATGCTTTGGCCTCCTAATGAGAAGAGAGGACTCTTTGGAAAAGACCCTGATGTTTGGAAAGATGGAAGGCAAATGGAGAATCGAATGGCAGAGGATGAGAAGATTAGATAGTGTCATCAACCAGGGGTGGGATTCAAAAATTTTAGCCACCGGTTCTCTGCCTGGTTGCTGGGTGGATGTGAGCATGGTGGGCATGCCCTACTTGGCCTCCTGCACTTGGCGGGGGGGGGGGGTTGTTTTCACCCTCCCCAAGCTCCAGAGGCTTTACTCGAGTGTAAAATGACGGAAGATGTTTGGAACCAGTGATGCCATATCTATGTCCAACGTTGTTGTTTTTTAATTTTGTAATAAAATACTGAAACTTTTATTACACCAGGCTCAAGGTTGACTCAGCCTTCCATCCTTTCTAAGGTAGGTGAAATGAGGACCCAGATTGTGGGGGCAATAAGCTGACTTTGTATAAATATACAAAAGTATGAAGGCTATTGCTTAACGCCTTGCAAGCCGCCCTGAGTCTCTGGAGAAGGGCGGCATGTAAATCAATTTTTTTTAAAGAATAATAATTCAGTAGTAGCTTACAAAATTGAATGTCCTGTTCTGACCAGTCTTGGCCCAAATTTCAACTCTATCAAGATTTATTTGAAGGCTTCTATCAGAACTAGAGGGTCCTTGAATCTCACATCCTTTTTAGTTGTTTTTTTTTTTAATTTGCAGGGATGTAGTTGAATAGGTAATGCGGCGTAGCGGTTAAGACTCTGAGCTTGTCAACTGGAAAGTTGGCAGTTTTAGACCCAATTACTGTATGATGGGGTGAGCTCCCATTCTTTCCCCATCTCTTGCCAATTTAGCAGTTTGAAACCATGCAAGTGCAAGTAGATATATAGGCACCACTTTGGTGAGAAGGTAATAGCACCTCGGCGTATAGTCATGCCAGTCACATCACCAAAGAAGCCTCTTTGTTTTGTTTTTCCAAGTTTATATATATATATATA
>WNWU01000044.1:6452486-6474319 GCA_012654045.1 Ptyas mucosa
AGATAGATAGATAGATAGATGGATGGATGGATGGATGGATGGATGGAGGGATGGGATGGGATGGGATGGGATGGGTAGATAATAGAAAGATAGATAGATACCATAGAGAGTAGATAGGTAGGTAGGTAGGTAGGAAGGAAGATGATAGATAGATAGATAGATAGATAGATAGATAGATAGATAGATAGATAGATAGAAGATGGATGGATGGATGGATGGATGGAATAGCTAGATAATAGAATGATAGATAGATAGATAGATAGATGATAGATAGATAGATAGATAGATAGATAGATAGATAGATAGATAGATAGAGATATTGGTTCGATTTATATGCCGCCCTTCTCCGGAGACTCAGGGCGGCTTACAATGCGTTAAACAATAGCCTTCACACTTTTGTGTATACCTGCTTAGTAGGGCTTTCGGGGGGCCCTAAGCGGTGTTCTTTTTTATACAAAGTCAGTTTATTGCCCCCACCATCTGGGTCCTCATTTTACCTACCTCGAAAGGATGGAAAGCTGAGTCAACCTTGAGCCTGGTGAGATTCGAACTTGCAGAAATTGTAGGCAGCTGATGTTAATTAACAGCATTTAAGCACTTAGTCTGCTGCACCACCAAGGCTCTTGCCTAGATAGATGGATGGATGGATGGATGGATGGATGGAAGGAAGGAAGGAAAGAAAGAAAGAAAGAAAGAGAGAGAGAGAGACAAAGAAAGAAGAAAAGAAAGAAGAAAAGAAAAAAGAAAAGAAAAAAGAAAAGAAAGAAAGGAGATGGATGGATGGATGGATGGACGGACGGACGGACAGATGGACGGACGGACGGACAGATAGGCAGACAGACAGACGATGGGTGATTGAATGGATGGATAGATAGATAGATAGATAGATAGATAGATAACATATGTACATTATATGAAGATGGGAAAGACATATTCAGAGTTTTTTTTCTTCTCTGAAATATAGTAACTTCTCTAGTGTTCTTACTGAGCTGTTACATTCCACTATCAGCTAGTTTCTCAAAGATGGAGTTCAGAGTTACATTTCTGATAAAACAGGTTTATAACCACTGTCCTAACACCTTGGGCACCTTGTTGTTCAAGAGGCTGTAAAGGACAGTCCACTGTCCGTGCAAATGTCCCTCTTCTTGCTGCAGCACTTTTAAAGCAAATGCTATTTTGTCAAACTAGACAAGAACCAGCAAGGAAAGTACTGGAGGATTTATTGGCTATGTCTAGGTTAATGAAGAGAAGGGCTAGGGGGTAATATTATAGCAGATATTACAGATATTAACAAAGTTGGAAGGGACCTTGTAAGTCATCCAGTCCAACCCCCCACCCAAGCAGGATACCCTACACCATTTTGACAAATGGCAGTCCAGTCTCTTCTTGCAAGTCTCAAGTGATGAAGCTCCAACAACCTCTGAAGACAACTTCTGTTCCACTGGTTGATTTTCTCACTGTCAGAAAATTTCTCCTTATTTCCAGGTTGAATCTCTCCTTGGTCAGTTTCCATCCATTATTCCTTGTCTGGTCTTCAGGTGCTTTGGAGATTAGCTTGACTCTCTCCTCTCTGGGGCAGCCTCTCAAATATTGGAAGATGCTCTCATGTTTCCCCTGGTCCTTCTCTTCACTAGACTAGCCATGCCCAGTTCCTGCAACCGTTCATTGTATGTTTTAGCTTCCAGTCCCCTCAACATCCTGGTTGCTCTTCTCTGCACTTTTTCCAGAGTCTCAACATCTTTTTTATTCTCCAGCCAAGAGCTGTACATCTCTTGTCCATCCAACTGGCAACACCATCCCCAAATGGATTTTGCTTCCTGCTCTCAGTCCAGAAGGGCTCTTCATCTTGGGCTCTTCAACCAGCTGTGCTTTCTAGAGTCTCAACATCTTTTTTATAAGGTGGTGACCAAAACTGGATGCAGTACTCTATGTGTCCTCTTACAAAGGCAGTCTTTTAGTACCCGAGGAGCCATCACAAAGAAGAGGGGGGGAGGGTCAATCTATTATCCAAAGCATATGATGGCAAGACAAGAAGTAACGGATGGAAGCTTATCAAAGAAGATCCAACCTAGAACTAAGGAGAAATTTCCTGATAGTTAGAACAATTAATCAGTGGAAGAGCTTGCTTTCAGAAGTTGTGGGTACTCCATCATCACTGGACGTTTTCAAGAAGGGACTGGGCAGCCATTTATCCAGAATGGTATAGGGTTCTCCTGTTTGAGCAAAGGGTTGGAGTAGAAGACTCCAAGGTCCTTTCCAACTCTATTGTTCTATGTTCTACCGAATCGAGTAATTCATCCTTCAGGCTCATTGACTTTCAAATGGCAGCACCAACGTGCCTGGGTTGTTTCTATTCTCACTAAATAGAATCCCATTAATTGTACCTCATTGGGGATAGAAGGGATAATTGTGTTCTCCACAAGCAAAGCCCCTTGCATTCTCTCTTGCATACCATCTGGGAACAGCAGTTCCTTTCTTACAAAATATGTAAAAATATGGTCTCCCTTAAGGAATTGCTGGTGATGCATCTGCTCTTTTCTCTCTTCCCAGCCCAGCACCAATGCTAATGGATTTTAAATTCAGCATATGAGGTTTATAAAATGTGTGTGTGTGTGTGAAGGGGGTGTGGAATAACTGAAAACATTTGTGTAAATTGCTTGTTCACATATAAAATATCACAGAGATAGGAATGATCCCAGATGTGGAGGCCTTTTTAGCTCCAGGAGATTGAAAAGAAACAAATATAGTAAGGAGTGGGGGCAACACCTTCTTCCAGCTGTTTGATGATATGGATCCTGAACAAGCTTGTCTTTCAAAAAAAAAAAAATTGAGCCGCCTGCACAGCTGTGGCAACTGTATTGGCTGCATATCTCATAAATGCTGGAGGAACGTCAGCATCAGATTAAAAAATGCTGTTTTTTGTGTCATTTTCATTCTCGGGGTGTTTTAGAATTTATTTATTTATTTATTAGTCATATTTCTATGCCGCCCACTCTCTGAGGACTCTGGGCGGCTTACACCAAAGACAGTATACTAAATAGCATATTGCCCCCAACAATCTGGGTCCTCGTTTTACCCACCTCAGAAGGATGGAAGGCTGAGTCAACCTTGAGCCGGTGAGATTTGATCCGCTGATCTGCTGAACTAGCAGTCAGCTGAAGTAGCTGCACTACTGCACTCTAATTCTGGAGTCTTCGGTGCTCTTTGAGGCTGGTTGTTTTCTTGCGGACGTTTCATTACCCAACTAGGTAACAACATCAATGCTAGAAAGGAGTTCTCTCTCTCTTTACGTACAAATGATTTGCCTTGCCATTGTTGGTGGGGGTGTGCTTGTCTCTTTGGTAGTTCCTTGATTAGGAAATTATCTAATCAATCAGAATAAAGTTGTTAATATACAAAAAAAAGGTAGTTATATAATTAACTGATTTATACTAAAAGGTTGGATTTGTATTATCAAAGGAAATGTATGTTATAAAATAAGCAGGTTTATTATTTCTGTAAGAATTCAAACAATTGTAATACTACATAACTAACCAATGTGAGGATAGATATAAAAATAGATGACAATGGGAAGGAGTATAATATAGAATAGAAGGGGAAAATTGAATTTGATTAAGATTAGAGATGAGAATGAAGGGTAATATTGGTTCTTAAAAAATAGATGTGGGATAAATATGGCAAAAAGGAAATATAGAAATTGTAAACTTAATTGAAATGACTAAACACTGTCTAAATTTATGTCTAACTGTATATTTGGATGTGTGTTTGCCTAAAAAATAAAAAAAACGTTTAAAAAAAATCATCAGAATAAATTGGAAGGGACCTTGGAGGTCTTCTAGTCCAGCCCCCTACTCAAGCAGGAGACCCTATACCATTTCAGACAGGTGGCTGTCCAGTCTCTTCTTTAAAACCTCCAGTGATGGAGCACCCACAACTTCTGAAGCAACTGGTTTCATTGATTAATTTTTCTCACTGTTAGGAAGTTTCTCTAGGTTGCTATTGCACACCGAAGAGACCCAGATCATCGTTTACTCATGAGGGGAAAAAGCTGCCAATATAAAATAATAGTATCTTTTAAGCGATGATAATATATGGCATGCTAGCAAAAACCAGTATTTCACAGGAGGGGGAAAAAAGAGTTATCTCCAAAAGAGATGTGAATTATGGAATTTCACTAGCAAAGTACAAGAACCGATATAAGCGATTAGTTTGTTGCAACAAACGGGCTTGAAAGAAAGGCCCCTTAAGAATTTGCCTTATGGTCATAAATTAATGTTCAGTAAAAAGATGGGTTATCTAATCAGCCTCTTTCGGGTCAATCCCCTTTTAACATGCATTTTTATTGCTGCCACTGAATATGGAAAGCACTGGAAAGGGGAGGATTCCTTGTTACAGTCTGCAAGTAGATATCACTAGAGCAGTGATGGCTAACCATTTTGCCACTGTGTGCCAAAAGCGGGGGGAGCGCGAGGGGCCACGCACGCGAGTGCCCACACCCATAATTCTATGAACCCTGCCCCCCCGCACATGCATGTGCGACCCACCCCCCGGTCCCCCTTGCTTTTGGCATGCGATGGCATGGTGGGTCCGGTAGACCCATTTTTCGCTCTCCCCAGGCTCCAGAGCCTTTCTAGGAGCTTGGGGAGAGCAAAAACAGCCTCCCACCCCGGAGGTCCTCCAGAGGCCAGAAACGGCCCATTTGCTGACTGGTGGGCCCAGAAGGTCTGAAAATCAGCTGGCCAGCATGCACATGTGTACCCAAGCTGAGCTCATGTGCCCACTGATATGGCTCTGTGTGCCACCTGTGGCACGCATGCCATAGGTTCGCCATCATGGCCCTATACCAGAGATGGCTAACCTTTTTGCCATCGCGTGCCAAAACCGGGGGGAGCGCGGGGAGATCACCCACATGTGTGCCCACACCCATAATTCAATGCACCCCACCCTTGCACGTGTGTGCGCCCCACCCCTTTTAGCACGTGATGGCACAGTGGGCCTGGTAGGCCTGTTTTTCGCCCTCCCCAGGCTCCAGAGGCTTTCTAGGAGCCTGGGCAGGGTGAAAATGGCCTTCCCCACCCCCCCGGAGGCCCTCTGGAGGCTGGAAACAGCCCATTTCCCAATTTCCGGTGAGACCGAAAGGCTCAAAAATCAGCTGGCTGGCGCACACATGCGTTTTGGAGCTGAACTACCACAACACTCACGTGCCCACTGATATGGCTCTGTGCGCCGCCTGTGGCACCCGTGCCATAGGTTCGCCATCACAGCACTAGAGCAAAGATTTGTAGGGAAAAAAAATTCCAGCATACATAATTTGGGCCATATGTGACGCAGTCCGATTTGACTGATCCTCTGAAAAATGCAGCCCATGAGAATGGCTGCCTCCGAGGGGATACGGTGGGTCAAAGGACAAAGTCCTGAACAGGGATGGGTTCAACTTATTTTTACTACCAGTTCTCAATGGGATCGCTGCGCATGCGCAGATCACCGATGACGACATCCAGGGTGGTGGGCGAGGCCTCCCGCCGGTTTTACTACCGGTTCTTGCGAACCGGTCCAAACCGGGAACAACCCACCACTGGTCCTGAAGATAATGAGTGACTTTAAAAGACAATTGGTAAAAGTTTTTTGGGGGGGACTTTCGATCCCCTGAATTAGAGGGCCAGCACATTAGAGAGAAAGCTTAACTAAAACACTTGTGTGAAATTCTAAAACATACGATGAACAGTTGCAGGAAGTGGGCATGGCTAGTCTAGTGAAGAGAAAGACCAGGGGAGACACGATAGCAGTCTTCCAATATCTGAGGGGCTGCCCCAGTGAGGAGGGGGTCAAGCTATTTTGCTGAAGGCCAGACAAAGAATAATGGATGGAAACTGAACAAGGAGAGATTCAACCTGGAAATTTTCTGACAGTGAGAGCAATCAACCCATGGAACAAAAGTTGCCTTCAGATGTTGTGGGAGCTTCATCACTGGAAGCTTTCAAGAAGAGACTGGACTGCCATCTGTCAGAAATGGCGTAGGGTCTCCTGCTTAGGTAGGGGGTTCGACTAGATGACCTACAAGATCCCTTCCAACTCTGTTAATCTGTTAAAATGAACAATGGAAGATATATAGTAGTTCTCCACAGTGCTTTGCAGCACTCTCTAAGCAGTTTACAAATGTCAGATATTCCCCCTCAACAATTTGGGTCCTCATTTTACTGACCTCAGAAGGATGGAAGGCTGAGGCAACCTTGAGCTGGTCAGGATTGAACTCCTGGCACTGGGAAGAGTTAGCCTGCAGTACTGTTTTCTAATCACCCATATATTTTCAGGGAAACAAATTGGAAGATGGCTTTAAAATTGGAGAAGGAAACATCAATATTTTGTGTTATGTTGGTGATATTATTCTGATAGCTGAACATTGCCAATGGACTGCAAACTCTAGTAATGAAAGTCAAGAAGCAGAGTGCAAAAAAAAAATGAAGTTATGATTAAATAGATACATCATACAGTCTCAGAACGGATATTAAAATGCTGGGCACTTTTGCTTTTTTTAAAAAATTCACTGTTAACAGCAAAGGAACCAGCAGTCAAAAATCTTCTCTAGGCTAGTACTTGGCAGAGTAGCAGGGAAGGGCCTGGGGAAGATATATTCAGATGCCATCATGTATTTATACCTAAAATGATGACAATAATGCAGGCAATAGTTTTCCATGTGATATTTTACGGAAGTCAATGTTATACTTTGAAACAGAAGGGCAATGATGGCTAACCTTTTCCGGACCGAGTGCCCAAAGCGCAAGCACAACCAAACCCCCAAGATGCAATGTATGGGCATGCCCGCACATGCACCACAGCCCACACACATGGGCCATGACCCCGCACATGTATGCACAGCCCCCGCATGTGCCCCACCCCCCATGCACACCCCCTGCATGCACCCCACCCCGCACATGCAGCACAGCCCCTGCCCCCGCACACGCACGGCAGAGATCCAAAGACCAGCTGGCTGGCGGGAGGCATGTGCGCATGTGCAGTGGAGCTGAACCGGGGTGACGGCTCGCGTGCCATCAGAGAGGGCACTGCGGAACTTGCAGTAGTTCCAAGATTTCACAACCAGTTGATTAGAGCAGGGATATCAAACTCAAGGCCCGAAGGCCGGATCCGGCCCATGGGTTGCTTATATCTGGCCTGCAGGGTTGCCCTGGAAACAGCGAAGAACCAGCCGATGGTGCTTCTGCCAGCGAAAATGGAGCTCCGTTTTCGTTGGCAGAGGGTTGCAGGAGGCTGTCCCAGCCGAAAACAGACCTCGGGAGCTCATTTTTGCTGGCAGGGTGCTCGAGCCACCATAGACGCCCCCTGACATGAGTGACATCAAGCTGGCCATGTCCAGCCTGGCCACGCCCCTGCCCCGAGGTCAAACACTAGACAATGTCGGCTGGCGGCCCCCAGGGGTAGAGCCTTCTCTGTGGGCGTGGCCACCCTCTGGAATCAACTCCCCTTGGGGCTCCGGTTGGCCCCTGATGTTCGCACTTTCCGCCGCGAATTAAAAACTTGGTTATTCAAGTCCCCCGGCCTGGACTGACGGGGTTTTATATGGGTTTTTAACTTTTATCTGATTTAATTAGGTATTTTAACTTTGTACTGTGGTTATTGTGGATTTTATTGTTGTGAGCTGCCCTGAGTCCGTTGGAGATAGGGCGGCATATAAGTTAAATAAAATAAAATAAAAATAAATAAAATAAACACAACCTTGATGCGGTCCTCAATGAAATCGAGTTGGACACTCCTGGATTTGGGTGACCCTGAGGGCATAAATAAACCCCCAAGTTTATTTGGCCTCAATGACTCTCAGAGAGAGTATTAATGACCAGATGACTGCAAAGAAATACATCCCCTCCCCTTACCATCCTATCAGAACCTATCCTTCCATCCTCTCACCATCCAGTCTTAACTGTCAATATCTATCCTTCTATTGCCCTGCCATCAGAACTGATGAAGCTTCTTGGATGAGAAGTGAAACATTTTCTTCTTCTTTCTCCTCCTCAAGGAAAAAAACAGTCCAGTTGACTTTTGAAGAAGAAAAAAAAGGATCTTTGAGACAATTATGACTGAGAATCTCCATAGACAAATCTGAAAAAGGGTTTGCTTCTGAAAATTGAACAGGGATGCGGTGACTCAGTGGCTAAGACGCTGAGATTGTCAATCGAAAGGCCGGCAGTTCAGCAGTTCGAATCCCTAGTGTCGCATAATGGGGTGAGCTCCCGTGACTTGTCCCAGCTTCTGCCAACCTAGCAGTTCGAAAGCACGTAAAAAATGCAAGTAGAAAAATAGGGACCACCTTTGGTGGGACGGGAACAGCGTTCCGTGCGCCTTTAGCATTTAGTCATGCTGGCCACATGACCACAGAGACATTTTCGGACAGCGCTGGCTCTTCAGCTTTGAAATGGAGATGAGCACCGCCCCCTAGAGTCAGGGACAACTAGCACATATGTGTGAGGGGAATCTTTACCTTTACTGAAAATTACATGTAAACAATGATAGTTATAATAAAAGGAAAACTTACATTAGGAAGATGTATGTTTTAAAAGGATGCTTTGGAAGAATTGAATGTCGGCTAACACAATAATCCTAGCCAACCAAAATAATCGTTATTATTATTTGTTATTTATCATTATTGTAGCCATTGACCAGCGTTTAATACATTTTTATTAAAGGTTTACAGATCTCAAATTCATTAACCTAAACATTTTCTGAGCAATTGATAGAAATAACATTGATCAAAGTAAATCCTATAAATACAAGTGGTGGAATACTTTTTAAAAAAAAGTAGTTCAAATTGATTGACTAAATTACGAAACGACTTTGCGAATATAATATTAAAATACTAAATTACGAAACGACTAAGTGAATTGGTATATGCATATAACCTTATTACTGTCAGGGACCAGTAACATATGAGAGGAAGACATAAAGATATAAAAACGCATAAAAAGCTTAAGATAATTCTGCATAGTTATAAAATCCTAATATTAAAGAGAATATTTTCTTACATAAAGCAATGGCAGCTGAAACTAATTCTGTCACTCTTCCAGAGCTGCAGCTTCAACAATAAAAATGAAGCGATTTGCTTTTTTTAAAAAAAATCACATGATAGCTTTCGTTAAGTGCAGACCGCAAAATACACAGGATTTTTTTCTTTTTTTTTAGTGATCAGCACTTCCTTGGCTACAAAGATATGAATCCTCTTATTTAAAATACCCTGGGCTTCTTCCATTGCTGTGAGATTGTCCAAATGTAGGAATTAGTGTCAGATTTGTTTTTCCTGCCAGGCCTACATTTCATTAGAGGAAAGAAAATTTGCCACTGAAATGCCTTGCAAAGAAGAAAATTTAAGGTGAATTGTCAGAATAACCTGCTCTCTGGTAGTGGGATTCAGCCGGTTCGGGCCAGTTCATGCGAACCAGTAGTTAAATTGCTGGATGGCCCCTCCTCTCCCCCCCTTCCAGGAGACCCCATGCACCCCATTTTGACTCCCAGGTAAGTGCAGAGAGGCCTCCTAGGCCCAAAACATGGCGCCAGGGCGGGGCGGCCCCATCTTGCTCCACACCCCCCAAAATAATAAGACCTCCCCGAAAATAAGGCCAAGCGCTTATTTTGGAATTCAAAAAAAATGTAAGACAGGGTCTTATTTTTGGAAACACGGTATGTAGCCATGGTGGCACAGTGGTTGGAATGCAGTACTGCAGGCTACTTCTGCTGACTGCCAGCTGCCTGTAATTTGGCAGTTTGAATCTCACCAAGCTCAAGGTTTACTCAGCCTTCCATCCTTCTAAGGTTGGTAAAATGAGGATTGTTGAAGACAACAGGCTGATTCTGTAAACCGCTTAGCGAGCGCTGTAAAGTACTGTCAAGCGGTATATAAATCTAAGGGCTATTGTTATTACTATTATAACCTTTCCTTCTTTTCTCTCCTCTCTTTCTTCTTTTTCTCTTCTAATTTAAAAAAAAAAGCCAAAACTACCACAAAGAGAAATTGGAGAAGAAATTATCAAGCATCCCGAGAACATGGTAGCAAAACCATTGCTTTTATGCAAGGAAGGAGAGAGAATGTTTCAAAAAAGTGGCAAGACAGATTTCCAATCAGCCTTAATGGGAACCATCTGCTTATTCCACAGAGCCATCTTGGTTCATCATAACTTTTCTTGGCTTGTCCTGCTTTCTTTTATAATCCCCCCAACACCACTTCGAGACCAGCAAAATTTGCAAAGCCCTCACTTTCCTTTGGAACATACATTATTCTTGTGTTACTTAATCCACAACTGGAAAGTTGTCAGATAAAATTCTCTCCTTTCTATAATTCTGAATTTAATTTGCAATTCCCAATTTAAATGCTAATGAATTTGTCACCTTTTTAGAGCGGGGTTCTTAGAGACGTGCAAAGCTTTGCAAGTGTGGGTAAGTTTTCTGTGGTTTCAGATTTCAAATTGTTGTGTTTTTGTTTCTTTGTCCCTTGCTTGACTTTCATTTTTACTTAGTTCATTTGGAAGAAATGTTCAATATTTTTTCCCCAGATTTTAATGTAATTTATTCCACTCTATACATTTGACTCTATAAATCCCAGCATAATTCTAAAATTAGATGATTAAAAATGTTTAGGTTTCCAGTTATCTGGTGCACGTTAGAATTTTTTTTTTCAGAAGGAACCAAATATCTCTGTTCACCACACTACATTTTTGACATATAATGAAATTCAACAAAAACTAACAGAAATGATGGCAAGGTTTGTCTTGTAGCTTTTAGGAAAACAGGCCAACTCATCCTAGTAACCCAATGTTGAGTCTGACTTCATAAATCCAAAGTTATCTGCCTGTCAGCCACCCACAAAGACCAGACCGGAACTGTGGCAAGATGAGTTAATTCTACTTAATTATAAAGGTACATTAACAGAATCTTGCAAATCTGAAAGTAAAAATCTCCTTTACAGACCCCAAAATAGGATGTGTATCTTCTTAGCTTCTTTCTCCAGCCATTATACAGCTGTGGGCTATGCAGTCTCTTATCTGATGGGTTCCCTTGAAAATATCACCTTCCACTGCCAAGGTCATTTTCACATACCATTAATTCACTGTGGTGACGTAATGGTTAGAATGCAGCATTTGCAGACTAACTCTGCCTCCTGCCAGCAGTTTGATCCTGACCAGCTCAAGTTTGACTCAGCCTTCCATCCTTCTGAGGTGGGTAAAATGAGGACCCAGATTGTTGGGGGGGTAAAACGCTCATTCTGTAAACCACTTTGAGAATGTTGTAAAACACTGTGCGGTGGTATAATAATATAATATAATATAATATAATATAATATAATATAATATAATATAATATAATATAATATAATATAATATAATATAATAAATATAATAATATCCTGCCTCATTAGAGGACAAAATAAAAGCAAAATGCAAGTTACCATGGAAAGCTGAGTTGGTTTGAGAGGTGGTCACATGGTGGAAGACAAAGACACATTTCTTTGTGCATTTGGCTTCTACACAAACAAGCGTTTCATTTTTCTAGGAGAAGCTTAGGAGGTGGGAATAGGGAAAAAAACATCTACTTCCAGTTAGAAGCAACTCAAAGACCAGGGGAAAAAATGGCTTTCCTTCTTGGTTTTTGAGGAAGTTGAAGGGAAAATGAGTTTAGCTCATGCATATATAGAATAGAATAACAGAGTTGGAAGGGACCTTCTAGTCCAACCCCCTGCTTAGGCAGGAAACCCTACACCATTTCTGACAAATGGTTATCCAACATCTTCTTAAAAATTTCCAGTGTTGGGGCATTCACAACTTCTGGAGGCAAGTTGTTCCACTGATTAATTGTTCTAACTGTCAGGAAATTTCTCCTTAGTTCTAGGTTGCTTCTCTCCTTGATTAGTTTCCACCCGTTGCTTCTTGCCCTTCCCTCAGGTGCTTTGGAGAACAGCTTGACTTCCTCTTGTTTGGGGCAACCCCTGAGATATTGGAAGACACCAAAGAGCCTTGATGGCACAGCAGACTAAAGTGCTGTTAAGTAGCACCAGCTGCCTGCAATTACTGCAAGTTCAAATCTCACCAGGCTCAAGGTTGACTCAGCCTTCCATCCTTTTGAGGTAGGTAAAATGAGAACCTGGATTGTTCCACTGATTAATTGTTCTAAAAGGAAATTTATCCTTAGTTCTAGGTTGCTTCTCTCCTTGATTAGTTTCCACCCATTGCTTCTTGTCCTCCCCTCAGGTGCTTTGGAGAATAGCTGAAGTCCCTCTTCTTTGTGGCAGTCTTTGAGATATTGGAAGACTGCGATCATGTCTCCCCTAGTCCTTCTCTTTATTAAACTAGACGCACCCAATTCCTGCAACCATTCTTCATATGCTTCAGCCTCCAGTCCCCTAATCATCTTTGTTGCTCTTCTCTGCACTCTTTCTAGAGCCTCCACATCCTTTTTACATCATGGCGACCAAAACTGAATGCCGTATTCCAAGTGTGGCCTTACCAAGGCATTATGGTATATAAGTCTAAATGCTATCACTACCCCTTCCTTTTACCAATAATTGAAAATTAGCAAATAGTCTCCCTTTTTATGGAATTGGATTAAATTTTGTAAACTTTATTTACAGCCTCTAATTATGGAATAATATCTTCAAATTCTAGAGAAACAAAGTTAAGGAAATTAGTGCTTCAAGTCTATGTATGTGTGTAAAAACTTGGGCTAATCTTGGAAAATCATGGGAGAATAGCTGCCTCTTCTGGAAAGATCAGGATTTGCCTGCTCCTAATTGGAAAGGCCAGAAGGAAATAGGAAGTTAATGGTGGTCAGAGGTCATGATGCAAACCAGGGAAACAGACAGAACCCCGACAAGTTGGTTGATGAAGTGGCTTCACTGTGAAGATTTTATGGGGGTCAATGTATCCCAATGGATCTAGAACATCGGCTGGTTGTCAGATGCTTCTCTGAAGACACACATACACAGACATAGTGAAGAATTGCACTGCTTGGCCTCTTAAGGACATGGCTGAAAATATTACAGATATTGAAAACAGAACACCAATAGAAGAGAAAATTTGTAGGCTGAATTGAGCTATGGAGTAACTGGTACTCTCTGAACTAAGTGGTTTTCTTGTAGACATTTCATTTTCCAATTAGATCAGAGATGGGTTTCAGCAGGTTCTGACCAGTTCTGGAGAACCGGTAGCGGAAATTTTGAGTAGTTTGAAGAACCGGTAGTAAAAATTCTGACTGGCCCCGCCCCAATCTATTCTTTGCCTCCCAGGTCCCAGCTGATTGGGAGGAAATGGGGATTTTGCAGTATCCTTCCCCTGCCACGCCCACCAAGCCACACCCACAGAACCGGTAGTAAAATATTTTGGAACCCACCACTGAACTAGATAACACTATCAGTTTTAGAAGGAAGTTGTGTTTGTGAAGAGGAGGAGGAGGAGAAGGGGTGGAAAAGGAAGGAGGAAGAGGATGACTATGGGGTCCCTGGTGCTATCTGAGCTTGTTGGTTTTCTTGCAGACTTTTCATTACCAAACTAGGCAACATCATCAGTGCTTGAAGGGAGTATGGTTTGCGCTTATTTTATATACTAGTGGCTTACCCTGTCAGTGTTGGTGGGAGAGTGTTCTTGTAGTTCTTTAATTAGGCTGTTGCAGTGGTGAAATCCAAATTTTTTTACTACCAGTTCTGTGAGAGTGGCTTGATGGGCATGGTGCAGCTTGGTGGGCATGACTTGGTGGGCATGGCAGGGAAAGGATACTGCAAAATTTCCATTTCCATCCCACTCCAGGGGAAGGATACTGCAAAATCTCCATTCCCTCCCCACTTCTGGGGGAAGGATACTGCAAAAAAGCCTGCTGGCACAGTAGACTAAAGCAGTGTGATTAACATTCATCTGCCTGCAATTACTGCAAGTTCTAATCTCACCAGGCTCAAGGTTGATTCAGCCTTCCATCCTTTCTAAGGTAGGTAAAATGAGGACCCAGATTGTGGGGGCAATAAGCTGACTTTGTATAAATATACAAAAGTATGAAGGCTATTGCTTAACGCCTTGTAAGCCGCCCTGAGTCTCCGGAGAAGGGCGGCATATAAATCAAAAAATTTTAAAAAATTAAAAATCTCCATTCCCACCTCACTCCAGGGGAAGGATATTGCAAAATCTCCATTCCCACCCCACTCTGGAACCAGCCAGAGGTGGTATTTGCCGGTTCTCTGAACTGCTCAAAATTTCCGCTACCGGTTCTCCAGAACCTGTCAAAGCCTGCTGGATTTCACCTCTGGACTGTTGCTTACTGTTGGTTTGTTTGTCGGTCTGTAAGCAATATCCCCAGCAAGAAACTATCAATTGGACATAGGACCAATTGATTACCAACTCAAGATTAAAAAAAAAAAAACCTAGCTATGCTGCCTACCTAAGCATCGATTGCCATTTCTCACACAGTGCCCCCCTGCTGCGTCCAATTCAAATTTCTCAACATCCAGTTGGACCAGTCCACCACCAGGGAGACCTTCACAAAGACTCCGTGCTGATGCTCACAAGAAGCACTTCTTGGAATCGATTCCAATGAATGTTAAGAGCAAGAAAGGAGATCCTGCTTTATGTTTCAGACCTCAGCTCTCTATGAGGTCCCTTCCAGTTTGAACTGGGCTGGGTTTCACTGACATTAAAACCACTGGCGAGGAGGTGAAGCTTATTGCGCAGAACATATTGTGGGAACTGTGCCAGTCCTTTACAGAGCCCAACTGCGAAGATCGTGTTTTGTAATTTGCGTAAATGACACTTACTCTACTTCCTGGCAGCCATGACTCAAGAGCCTCTTTCCCAATCTGACAAAGGAGATATGTGACATTAACTGCTTCCACCTGGTTCATGGTTTTTAGGAGGGTTAACTACAGAGCACCATGTGGAAATGGTTAGCAGGGATGCTTGAATCCTCAAGGGGCAGGTTGTATAGTACACCTTAGTGCTGGCTGAGTGTTTCTTGGCTTCAGCTTTATCTCTGAAGTCCATCAACCAGGGATCAGCCAGAAGGCCAGTTAACAGTTGGGCTAATCTAAACAATTTTGGGAAGTTTGCAAAGTTGCCTAGATTCCGCTCCCATCTTCTGCAAGTCTGAAAGATAGGAGATCCTAAGAACAGAACTCCTGGATTTGGGGAGGTGGAGACACATCCTCATTCCTTACAAACGAGATGGAGCTGTACATTATCTTTATTTGATTTCATGTTTAGGGACATTAACCTAAACATTAATTCCACGGATAAAACAGATCCCTGGGAAACCGTCAGTTTAATACACAATTTGGAAAAAGATCTTGATAATCTGATAGGCAAGCTGAAGCTTTGACCAGCTGAGGTGGCAGCAATAGAAGTTGGAATGTCTTTGCTTAACTAAGTCTTTTTATTGTTGGCTGGGATTATTTATTTATTTATTTATTTATTTATTTATTTATTTATTTTATTAAATTTTTATACCGCCCTTCTCCCGCGGGACTCAGGGCGGGGCACAGCCGAAATATAAAAAAACATAACATACAAAATTTAAGAACAATTTAAAAACATTAAACAATTTCAGCCCAATAATTTAAAACAACCCAATTAAAACCAAATTCAAATAAAACTGGGAGGAAGGGATCAAGCCAGCCCTGCTAGATGGAATAGATGCGTTTTCAGGGCCCGACGAAAAGTCCGGAGGTCTGTTATCGTGCGTATCTCTGGGGGTAGGTCGTTCCAGAGGGCAGGTGCCGCCACAGAGAAGGCTCTCCCCCTGGGGGTTGCCAGCCGACATTGTCTGGCCGACGGCACCCTGAGGAGGCCCTCTCTGTGCAAGTGAACCGGCCGGTGGGAGGCTATTGGCGGCAGAAGGCGGTCTCGCAAGTACCCCGGCCCTAAGCCATGGAGCGCTTTAAAGGTAGTCACCAACACCTTGAAGCGCACCCGAAAGACCATATATGCTTTCTCTTTTTTTACTATTTTCACAGCAGAAGTTTAGTCTTTTAGGATTTCTTTAGTGATGCTGTTGCTACCATGTTTCTCCAAAAAGACGAGCCACCTTGAAGAGAAGCCCTATCCCGTTTTTGAGCTGATGCGATCAAATGAAGCCCCACCCACAAAATTAGTCCTAATTAAGACCCCACCCATAGAAGGTTCAGAAATAGAATGTACATAATGTATTGAACATTGATTCTAATTGCATGAATAATGTCACCGGTCTGTTAAATATGTAATAGAGATACGTAAAGAGAAAAAAATGCAATTTTAAAAAAAGAACATTATTCAAGGATGTTTTGATTTTGTTCCTTAAACCAGGGATGAAATGCTCCCGGTTCGGACTGGATCACCCAATCTGGTAGCGATGGTGGCAGGTGGTTCGGAGAACCAGTAGCAAAAATCCCTGCGACCCCCCCACCCATGCCCAGCTGAGCCGTGCGATCATCAGAGGCTTTTTTTTTTTTACTTTTAAAAGCATTTTTTTCTACAACCACTTCAGCCGAAAAAATGCTTTTAAAAGTTAAAAAAAAAGCCTCTGACGATTGTGCGGCTCCGCTGGGATCGTCAGAGGCTTTTAAAAGCATTTTTTTTTCTGCAACCTCAGCCGAAAAGGTTGTAGAAAAAATGCTTTTAAAAGTAAAAAAAAAAAAAGTTAGCCACGCCTACCCAGTCACCCACCAAGCCACGCCCACAGAACTGGTAGTAACAAATTTGACATTTCACCATTGCCTTAAACCTAACTAGACTATGTTCACCTTGGCTGTGCTTTCTGGGGTGGAATCCTTGCCCTTTTGTTTCTTGGGAAAATTTGCTTCGGGGTAAGCGATTGTTTGTAATGTTATGGTTGTAAGGGTATGTGGGAATGATCTTTGGAGACCAGAGGAAGAGCTGCAGCCTAAACAACTGTCATGCAGAAGGTATTTCAGCCCACAAGAGAAAAAGAAGAAGAATGAAAGCATCTTAGAAGAGACCACACCATATCCCACCTTTATTGGTTTTATAAATAATTCAAGGCAGCAAATATACCGAATAGTCTTTCCTCCTCTAATTTTCCTCACAAAAACAACCCTATATAGTGGATTGGACTGAGAGAGAAGAACTGGACCAAAGTCACCTAGCTGTCTCTCATGTGGGACTAGAATTCACCATCTCCTGGTGATTGGGCCACAGTTTTCCCGCCAGTTTTTAATGCCTAAGTTAGGACTAGAACTCACAGCCCCCTCCTGAATTGACTGAAAATCACTCAACCGGCTTTCACAATCTCCTGATTTCTAGCTTGGTGCCTTCTGTCAGGGTTCCGATGGATGCCTTAATTATGACCCCGTTCCCCCCCCCTTCCCCCAGGATGTGTCATCAATCACATTCACCAATGAAGCAATTTTGCAGGTTGTAGAGATCACTCCCCTCTGGCCACTGTGGGTAACCCTGGGAGACAGCCTTGACAAAGATATGTGTGGAATGTGCTTCTGTCTTTGGCTGTTGTGCTGCTTCATCGGTTTCCCATCCCCCTTGCCTATGGCAACTCGAGAGCAGGCCAGGGGTGCTTTGCGAGTTGATACCTTAACTACTAAGCCCAAACTGCTTCTCTTCCTCTTCTCATTTTCTCCTCCCTATCCCCAGGCTGAAATCCAGATTCAGACAGCTTTTTGATCCAACGGATGCTAGTACCAAAACCACCTCTCCTCTCATTTGAACGCTTCGTTACTTTCTAGCAATAGCTGTGGATTATTTTGGTAATAACAATATGGTATACCCTTGGTTGGATAAACAGGCCAGGTGAATCCCACTGCATCACCCACAACCGTTGTCCTTCTTGCAGTCACATCGCTGCAATATCTAAGAGTGACTTTCCCAGGCATCTACGAACACCATCACTGACCAGCAGTTTCCTCCAAACAAGCAGCTTGGGCCAAATCATTGTTAATATTTCAACCACCCATCGGATCCCATCAGCCAAAACAACCAATTAAAAGTTCAAGTGTCATAGGAAAAATAAAGAATGGGAGGGAACAAGCAGGGAGGGCGTGAAAGCTTGTAGGAGAGCATACATGCCGACTGACAACACCAAGGCAGTGAAAATTTCCTCTCCCCCTTTGGTTTGAAGGACGTTTGTGAGCAGACCTTCTTGACTCTTAAGATAGATGCAGAGAAAAGCTTTAATTATCCTTGACAGAGATATCTTCCTGCGGAAACACCAACTCAACTGACAAATATCTCCAGCAATGGTTACCGCTTGCTGAGTCAGAGGGAGGGAAAATGCAGGGGACATAACCCCTTAAACAAACAGAGCTGACAAATGTGTCATTAACTAACTGCTAGCGGTGGCAGCTTGTTTGTTATACCTTAATTGTGGTGCGCCTTGGGTCTTCCCATCTCCTTCCTGTCACGCCGTTGTCTCACCTCTGTTGAACGAAGGACCAGTGCGCCTAGAAGATCCTTTCTCCCTGAGCTGCCTTCCTTAAGCGGATGGGGAATTGTGGGAATTGCAGTCTAACACAGGTCAAGAAAGGCTGCCCTAATTGGATACAAACACGTTTTCATGGGAAGTATGATAAACTCAACTGGGAACCCAGGTAGAAAGGTGTTTCACATATCTGTAGAGCAGGGGGTGGGCTTCAAAAATTTTAGCAAGGGGTTCTCTGCCTGGTTGCTGGGTGGGTGTGACCTAGTCAGCTTCCTGCACCACAGCAGGGGGGGGCATTTTTGCCCTCCCCAGGTTCCGGAGGCTTTCCTCGAGCCTGTGGGAGGGCGAAAATGGCCTCCCCAGGTTCCGGAGGCCCTCTGGAGGCCCGAAACAGACCTGTTTATGGTCTCCCCAAACTTCTGGTAGGCTCGTTTTTCGCTCTCCCTGAGCCTCCACTTATCTGCATCCAAAACGGGCCATGTGGGGACTCCCGGAATGGGCGGGGCCAGCCAGGAGTGGGATTTCGGGGTTCTCTGAACTGCACAGAATCTTAGCTAGAGGTTTTCCCGAACCCCTGTGAACTCCCAGCAGCCCACCCCTGCTGTAAAGTGACTCACCTAGAACTTTGAATGAGGGGATAACAGAATCTTCATGGAAGTGAAATGTCTTATGTCTTTTGCAGGCTGCAGGAAATGACCAGGCCGAACCCAAGAGAGGGGTCAAACATGTTATCAGTCACGAGTCCCTTCATGCCCACAAGAGATGTAAGACTGGCCCACCTTGAATTCCTATGACTTTTATTTACCACCAATTTTGCTAGTTCAGATTCTTGTAGAGATCTTAAATCTTTATACCCATCTGCTGATTTCCCTTCTGCTTGACACAGGCAGTTAAAGGGTGTGATTTTTTTGCTTTACAGTATTTATGTCTTGTGTCAAGGCCTTAAAAAAAGAAAGCATGCTGTGACTTTTCCAAGCAGATGTATTTATTATTCTACACCTCTGGACAGAATCTTGCCAGACTAAAGCACACTACCATTTCCTTATTTCCCTGTTGCTCACGGATGGGAGGGGAGCATTTTTAATTGAACTGTCTTGATTTGCACTTCTCACGCAGAAAACATTTGCATCAGAAAAGTACTTACAGTAATGTACAGACCACACATAGTTTTGCAGTCCAGTCGCTTGCTAAGAATTGCCATTAAAAATTTGTATAAGAAAAGTAATGTAAAAATTCTCATCACTTTTTTTTTTAAATGCATATGATAAATTGATGGACAATTCTTACGATTCTATACATATAAAAAAGACCGATCTAAATTGTCGTACATACCCAAATAAATGAGAATTCATTTGTAGTTAGACCAGCCAAAAATCTCACTTCAGAGTATTTAAGAAGCACAAAAATAGAAACTTCACAGTCTGGAAGGATCAAGAGGTGATGTTTTCTGCTTCTCTTTATTTTCCAAAGTGGAAATTCTTCTCAGCTCTGAAAGCTTCAGAGCCTTTTTAGCTGAAGGGGAGCAGATTTAACTAATCCAAAGCATATCATTTCAAACTCACCGGAAACATCAAATGAAAAACTACAAACATGCTCACCATCCCCGTGAGAAACGATCGTAAAATGGATAACATAAAATGCAACCTCCCCTTGTAACTTTCAATTAATGTAATCAAGATATTGCCTAAATAAAAATGAGTCAGCAATTATCAGAATAGATTTGCTTAACAAAGAAGCTGCGTTGGTTTCTTTCAGGATATTACACCCTTTATAGATTTATTTTTCCAATTTTCCTGTACAAAACCCACGTGACATCGAAGTACGTAAGTATCAATGTATGGAAAGAAAAATAGGTCAGCACATATTCCTGTGCTAACTTAAACTAAAAACTGTTTTTAAATTAGGAGCATATTCTGGTTGTAGTATTAATTGACAAAATTACAAGCAGATACCCCATTAAAACCTCATTTAGCTGCACCCTTTAAAAGGTAAAACTTGAGATGCTGGATTTTATTAAGCAATCTCTACTTTGCTTTTTTTTTTTTTTTTTGGATAAAGAATGCACCTTGCCAAACACTTAAATCCTGTGGAAAACTTATTTGAATATATATCAGGTCACGAGCAATCTCAAACTTACAAATTAAATGAGAAATCTTAGGACACCTACCACAGGCAACATGAAGTTGTAGCCATCTATTTTATCTTCTCTCTCTCTCTCTCTCTCTCTCTCTCTCTCTCTCTCTCCCTCCCTCCCTCCCTCCCTCCCTCCCTCCCTCCCTCTCTCTCTCTCTCTCTCTCTCTCCAAATGATTTCACTCAAACTTGGCTGCTTTGAATATTCTCCACTAGGAAATGTTTGCATTTTCCTTGCTCCTTCTTGCATACGTTGTTGATATCTATAATTGAAACTTAAAAGCTACAAGCGTGAATAATTTAATCAGAAAGCATATTGTTTTTACTGTTCTCAGTATGAATCCAAATGATCACATTATTGTGATGTTTAGAATATCAGAATGTACTTAGCTGCTGGTTCCTCAGTCATCTTAGGCATCCTGCTTGTGATTTAAAACACACTCAGGCACGCACACACTCACTCGCACACAGAGTATTCACCGCCGTCAAAGAAGAAAAGGGGGCCTGTAATTTATATGCATTGAGTTCTCTGGTTTTAGCTTAAGCAAATGAGATTTCTCGTCCCCTCCAGATAGGTTTTTTTTTTCTTTTTTTGACCATTGATTCAAGCATTTTCTGCCGGTTGTGTTACATTCACTGAGAATGACCCTTAGGCTGAATGGGATAATCCCTAGTAGGAAACACAAAATCTCCTTACCCAAAAGCACCTCGGTTGCAGAATATGCCACAGATACTAATGAAGTGGGCTATGATGTCTTACATTGGGGAAGGGGTTGGTGCAGAAAAGAGAGTTGCTTCCCCCCCCCCTTTCTTCTAAGTTGCAAAATGCATTGTGAAATTACAGCAAAAAGCGGGGGGGAAGAGAGGGAAGAGAGTTGCAATGTTGCTACCTCTACGGATCACTCTCGCTGTTCTGTGCCCAACGAATTTACCGCTCAGAAACTGAGGCGCAGACCGTGTCTTCTTAGTAAGCAAGGGGGAGAAATCCATCAGGGTCATTTGTTTAATCCAAAACGAAACCAAATCTACCTCTCCCTGATTACTCCAAACTAGGAATGCAAGTGGCGCCTCGTTTTTGTCTTGTTTTTGGTGTTTTGTTTTGTGTTTTGTTTTGTGTTTTGTGTCTCCAAATTTGGGGACACTGAACAAAAGCTGGTAGCCAGATGGCAGGCATTTGAGGGAAATTGCAACAAGGCGTAAGGGAAGGGGAACGTTAGGATTCCCCTTGAATAGAATAGAATAGAATAGAATAGAATAGAATAGAATAGAATAGAATAGAATAGAATAGAATAGAATAGAATA
>WNWU01000044.1:6491042-6513687 GCA_012654045.1 Ptyas mucosa
CCTTCCTTCCTTCCTTCCTTCCTTCCTTCCTTCCTTCCTTCCTTCCTTCCATAGTGCACAGTGGTTATAATGCAGTATTGCAGGCAAACTCTGCCCACTGCCGGCAGTTCAAACCTGACCAGCTCAAGATTGACTCAGCCTTACGAAGTCGGTAAAATGAGGACCTGGATTGTTGGGGGGAAATGGCTGACTCTGTAAACCACTTAGAGAGGGGCTATAAAACACTGTGGACCGGTATAAGTTTAAGTCCTATTTCTATTCCTATTTAGCCACAAAGGAAGGCTCCAGATGGATCTCCTTTCCCATAGATCTTTTTTCTACTTAGGAACCATGAATAAACAGGGAAGCTATGGAGTCAAACAAAGATTACCCATAATGCAAAATTCAGCTGATAAAATTACCTTCAAGCTGAGATTGACTTCTAATGGCTTTACTGGCGACAGGGTGGGTGTCCTGGCCATTGCTTTCTTCCAGAATTTTCTTTCTAGGATTGCCTACACTTCTGGAATTTCTTAATTACCCTTCCAAATATTAACCAGATTTTGATTGTGCTTAGTTGTTTGAGATCATCCTGGGTCAAATATATATCGACACTTGGAAAAGTAAAGGAAATTCACATCTCAGAGAAACAACGGAGAGACCTTCAAAACAAAATTCTTAAGCTTCCTGAAAATAAGGTAGAAAGCCATAACTTATTTTCCATGGGAGCAAAACTCTTGAGAACTTGAAAAAGAAACTTTGACCACCCAAAAAAAAAAAAATTAAAAATCCACAGTTTCTGGATAAGTGGCCAGTTCCTGAATGCCCAAAGCAGACTTGATAAGAAAGATTTTTCTAGGGCTGCTAATACACGTAGCGGATATACTTTGATATGGAAAACTGAACCTTCCTTGCTGAAAAGATTAATTACAAAGTTAAATAGCACACAGCTGAACATCAAATTGGCAGCCATTTCAAGACAGGAAACTATTAATTATTTAGACGGAGAAGTGATAAATCAAGACAGCATCGAGCATTGTTAAGAAAAAGAGCAAATTTACATTCACCATCTTAGTCTTGAAAGTCTAAGGCAGGTTCGGCAAAGATATTTCAAAGGGTGGCCTTTATTTCACGGTAGAGTGGTAATTCATTTAATTTTGCCTTCTGATCTTCCTCTTTCTCGGGGGAATTTCACTTCTAGACCATAAATTTAATTTACCCCTTTGGTTGTCTAGTTTACCCTATTGGCAGGATTCACTCCGCTCGCTCTTGAAAAAACCTGTGCGTTTTTCTCACATTCCTGCAGCTTCTCCGAATGCGTACAGGTGTCTTGCTGGAGGGAAGGAACCAGATTCCTTCTCAAGAAAGTGGGAGGGGTGGAATTTGAGGGATGCTACAAATATTCAGTGGTTGGCTGCTATTTATTACAGCAGGGTACAGCAGGGTGTAGCAGGGAATTGCCAATGCAGAGTGAAAACGGATAACACTCCATCTGTATTTTTCACTTTGAGGCCTTCAAAATCGACTCTTGGGGCTTCCTGAGTAGCTTCTTCTAAGGCATCATTTGCGTTCAGGGAGATGTAGTATCAAAACACATACTTGGGTTAGCCCTGTCATGCACATTTTTTTTGGAGTGGTTAAAGCACCCAGCTGGAAAGTGATAGACTGTGAGTTCTACTCCTTAGGCACGAAGCCAGCTGGGTAACTTTGGGCCAATCACCAGGAGACAGTGAGTTCTAGTCCTGCTTTAAGCCCGAAGCCAGCTGGGTGACTTTGGGCCAATCACCAGGAGACTGTGAGTTCTAGTCCTGCTTTAAGCCCGAAGCCAGCTGGGTGACTTTGGGCCAATCACCAGGAGACTGTGAGTTGTAGTCCTTCCTTAGGCACAAAGCCAGCTGGGTGATTTAGGGCCAGACCCTCTTTCTCAGCCCTAGGAACGAGGCAATGGCAAACCACTGCCGAAAAACCTTGCCAAGAAAACTTCAGGGATTTATTCAGCCAGTCTCCAAGAATTGGACACAATTGAACAGAAGAAGAAAGACACAATTCATATGCAACCCTGCCCCTTTTCTGTTTGCTACTGTCAACATGCAGAACCACAAGCATGGCACGTTGTCACGAAATGAAGGCATCTTCCAGGATAACATTGCAGGATCCAATCTGGGTCGGTCCCTGGGACCAGATGTTTTAATCTTCTGAGCTTTCAGATTTGTGCTGCAACCTATCCTCGGGGAACTTCTCTCTCACCAGAAAGTGTCCCTTCTCTACTTCTGCTCTGCCCAAGTCTCTGCGCTATTGCAGAAGTCAACCTCGGGGCAGGTGGCCATGCCAAACCCCTTGCAACATTTGATCTGGATGAGAGATCCTTGACTGCTGAACTCCTTGTTAAGGGAGGGAAGGAAGGCAACCTCTCCGATTGCTTACCTGTCATCAATTAACAACGCCTCATTACGTAAGTCACCCCGAAAGCTGATGAGGTTTCACTCCAACAAGAGAAGCCGGGGGCAATCAATTGCCATCAAACCTGTGGATTATCAATGGATGCAGAAAGGTTAACCTGGTTCTGAAGGCCTCTGCCGTGTCAGCAGAAATTAGCAAGGAAGTAGCTGCTTTGTCAATAGAGGACCGAGACAATTAGTTGATGATTAGAACGGGAGCACTTGGGGGAATTGATAACTGGATGAAGCATCGTAGATACATTTCCATGTATTTAGAAAATCTATATTGGCCTGCCAGGGGTGGGAATCAGGAGGGAAACTGGCAAAGGAATTAAGTCTAAGAGGGGTAAAATAGTACTGTATAACTTAGCAGAGACACCAAAAAAATCCCTTCCATATTTTAAAGTTAGGATTCAAGTCTGAGAAGCATGTTTGTTTTCATTTGCTGGCAGAGTCCGGTAGTTTGTTCATTCATTCGTTCATTCATTCATTCTGTTCTGACCCAGCTCCCCAAACACGACAAACCCTCCCGCCTGGACTACTGTAATGCTCTCTACATGGGGCTCCCCTTGGGGAGCACCCGGAGGCCCCAACGGGTGCTCCAACGGACGCAGAGTGCAGCCACACGGGTGGTTATGGGAGCAACATGGCACTCCCACGTGACACCCCTCCTGCGCGAGCTGCACTGGCTCCCGGTGGTCTTCCGGGTGTGCTTCAAGGTCCTGGTTACCACCTTTAGAGCGTTCCATGGCTTAGGACCTGGTTATTTACAGGACCGCCTACTACTACAAACAGCCTCCCACCGGCTGGTACGCTCTCATAGAGAGGGGCTCCTCCAGGTGCTGTCAGCCAAACAATGTCGGCTGGCGGCCCCCAGGAGGAGGGCCTTCTCTGTGAGGGCACCTATTATCTGGAACGAGCTCCCACCGGAGATACGGAGGATCCCGGATCTGCGTACCTTCCGCCGTGCTGTTAAGATCCTCTTATTCCAGCAAGCCGGCCTGGCCTAATTTTCTCCCCTTTTCTTTTAAATATCTTTTAAATTTTCTAAAGTGAAATTTTAATTCGTTTTAAATTATTGGGATTTTTAACTGTCGCGGGCTAAATTGTTTAATTTGGTTTTAATTATGTTTTAACTTTTGTATTGATGTATTTTTTCTCGTGCCTGTTCACCGCCCTGTGTCCTTCAGGAGTAGGGCAGTATATAAATCTAATTAAATGAAAATGAAAATGAAGCAGGGGTGAAATGCTCCCAGTTTGAACCGGATCACCCGATCCAGTAGTGACGGTGGCGGGTGGTTACAACCTCTTCTGATGAAAAAATGCTTTTAAAAGTTAAAAAAAAAAGCCTCTGATGATCATGAGGCTCAGATGGGATCATCAGAGGCTTTTCAAAGCATTTTTTTCTGCAACCTCTTGGCCAAAGAGGTGGTAAAAAAAAATGCTTTGAAAAGTCTCTGACGATCCCAGCTGAGTTGCCTGATCGGCAGAGGCTTTTCAAAGCATTAGAAAAAATGCTTTGAAAAGTTAAAAAAAAAAGAGTCAGCCATCCTCACCCAGTCACATTATCCCCCCACACCAAGCCACGCCTACAGAACTGGTAGTAACAAATTTTACATTTCAGCCCTGCTCTGAAGTGAACTCAAAAGATTCCTTTATTAGGAGTGTCAGCAGTCCCGGCAAAAAAGTTTCTCAGGCTAACAAATCTGTCCGGCAGGGAGATGAATAGTTGTCTGCCACATCTATTCATCTTCGCCCCCTGCCTTTTTTCCCCAGAGCTAAGGTGGGGCTTCGCTAGCAGTGGTGACTCTTCCTTCCCAAGGATCAGCCCATGGATTTCCACTGCTCTCCTCTCCTCTATGTCGGCTTTAGAAGCCATATTAGGCCGGAAGCTTCCATGCTGCCACCTTCTCATGTATGGGAAAGTAGGAGGGGGGATTTAGTAGAGGGGTTGTCTGTAGACATAAGAGCATTCTTCCTGTAGGTCAAGATCAGGGCGATCCTGCATCTGGAGAAGGAGTGGTTGGAGTGATGTCTCGAGATGGGATGGCGGTTGATTGGAGCATGTGATCGACTGAGGACTGAGGGGATGGTTTGGGGGTTTTTGATTTACTGAGGGAAAACCCGGACCTCTCAGATTTGGGCTTTCCTAGATGTGCCAGTTTACCTATTCTAGTAAATAGAACTTTGAAAATCTTTGCTTCAGAGTCTTTACTTGGAGCTGGGGGGTTTTCTGGAATGCTGACACTCTGGCTTCATGCCTTGGCCAGGACTAGAATTCACTGGTTCCTAGCCTGATATCTTAACCACATTATCAAACTGTTTTTTTCCCCCTTATTGCTTTCCTAATCTCATTTCAACTGAATAGTTATGGATTTAGCAGAAACACTGGCTGGCTGTGTGGTTTTTAACTAAATTGGAGCGGTGGTGGCACAGGGGATAGAGTGCATATTGCAGGCTAACTCTGCCCACAGCCAAGAGTTCGATCCTAATCGGTTCATGGTTGACTCAGCCTTCCATCCTTCCAAGGTCAGTGAAATGAGGACTGAGATTGCTGAGGAGAAATATGCTGACTCTGTAAACTGCTTAGAAAGGGCTGTGATGCACTATGGAGTGTACGTAAGTCTAAGTGCCATTGCTGTTAAATTGCAATCAATTCAAATACTCATTTTCCACTTTTAGATGTCTTATTATGCATTTGCAATTCAATCCAGAACGTGGCCTCAAATTGCCTAATGGAATTCCCTGCCCTTCAATCTTCTTCAAAAAGTATTTGTATTCCCAAGCTTTTTCTGAGTACCCTGATAGAAAAGAGGAAAAAAAATTTCAAGACCTGCCCAAAAGAGTTAACTAGATAAGGTGATTGAATGGGTGAGTAGGTTGTTAAGTAGATAGACAGATAGACTCAGGCCTTCATCCCTTATGCCAGAACGTTCAGGGCCTCTTCTCAATGCTCATTCTTCACCTGATCATGAAAAGAAAGGAGAATATCAAAATAACAGAGTTGGAAGGGACCCTAGAGGTCTTCTAGTCCAACCCTCTGCTCAAACAGGAAACCTTATACCATTTCAGACGATTGGTTGTTTAATCACTTCCTAAAAACCTCCAGCAATGGAGCACCCACAACTTCTGGAGGCAAATCATTCTACTGATTAATTAGTCTTTCCTTTCTCTCTCTCTCTCTCTCTCTCTCTCTCTCTCTCTCTCTCTCGTTCTCTTTCTTGTTTCAGAATGATTTTATATGTTGACCAACCTATCTGCGTATCAATGGAGCTTGTAACTTCTGACTGCAATTTACTGGAATAAAATCTGAAGGGCTGATTTAGGTAGGACATCCTTTGCTACAACTGAGGGAAGTGGGATGACTGCTACTAAGAATCTAATCTAACCAATGACTTGCCACTTTGGAAGAAAGTTACCTGCAAAGCTGATCTCTGCCATCGGCAAGACAGTATAGCTCCATGATGGCGAACCTATGGCACGCATGCCAGAGGTGGCATGCACCACCCTCTCTGGAGACACACGAGCCATCACCCCAGCTCAGCTGCGCCATACATCCACGTGCACCTTCCACCAGCCAGCTGGTCTCCAGGTCACTGCCGCACATGCGTGGGGAGGTGGGGCTCACGCGGCGGGCCGTGCACATGTGGGGAGCCGCATGCACATGCATGGGGGCAGGGCACATGCACAGGGGCCGCACAGGGGTGGGGCACATGCGAGGGGGTTGTATGCATGGGGGTGGGGTGCATGTGCAGGGGCCATGCACGCATTTTATTTTGGGCTTTGGGTGCGCGCACGTGCGCTTTGGGCACTTGGTCTGGAAAAGGTTAGCCATCTCTGGTATAGCTTATACACAACAGGAGCCCTGGTGGCACAGTGGTTAGAATGCAGTATTGTAGGCAAACTGTGCCCACAGTCTGGAGTTCGATTCTGATGGGGCTAGAGGTTGACTTTCATTCTTCCGAGGTTGGTAAAATGAGGGCCCAGATTGTTGGGGGCAAAATGCTGACATTTTAAATTGCCCAGAGAATGCTGTGAAGTAGTTCTTCTTCTTCTTCTTCTTCTTCTTCTTCTTCTTCTTCTTCTTCTTCTTCTTCTTCTTCTTCTTCTCCTTCTCCTTCTCCTTCTCCTTCTTCTTCTTCCTAGCGTATTCCCACAAGTGCAAAGTCCACTTTTTAGATCATTGGATGTCACTTTGCATGATCAGCCGCGTCTCCCGGGCGCAGGCCTGTGACTTGCATATCTTTGTTGATGGTGTCTTGCCATCTCTGTTTTGGACGCCCGTGGGGTCACCGGCCACTGACTTCTAGTTGGTAGGAAGTCTTGGCCACAGTGGAAGGTCCTGCTCTCTGGACATGTCCATACCAGCGGAGTCGGCCTTCTCTCATCTTCTCTATAATTGGTGCCACACCAAAATATTGTCGAATGGTGTCATTTGTGATGCGGTCAAGAAGGGAGATTCCTGCTATCCAATGGAGTATTCGCATTTCCATGGCATGGAGATGGTTTTTGGTCCCTGTTGTTGCTGCTCAGCATTCCGTGCCATACAGTGCAACAGGGCGGATGGTAGTCTTGTAAATCTTAGCTTTAAGACAGGTTGGCATTCGTCTGTCAGATAACACACCAGTGAGTTCTCGTCAACGCATCCAGGCTGCATTCACCCTTGCTCGTACCTTGCCATTGATGTCACCATTGCCTTGGTGATGGGATCCCAGATACCGAAAAATACCGGAAAAAAGAGTGCTGTAAAGTGCTATGGGACCATATATAAGCTTTTACTATTGCTAACTACACTGCAGAGCTCTTGAGAGGATCAAAGTAAAGGATACTAACACACTATCACTTCAGCCTGACACTCTTCCATCTCCACTCTACACCTCGTTGAAAATTTCTGCACGTAGTAGCAAATCTCCTGGACCTTGGTCTGAATATTCAGTATAAAGGTAAAGGTTCCCCTCACACATATGTGATAGTCATTCCTGACTTTAGGAGGTGGTGCTCATCTCCGTTTCAAAACCGAAGAGCCATCTCTGTCTGAAGATGTCTCCATGGTCATGTGGCCGGCATGACTAAATGCCAAAGGCGCACGGAACGCTGTTACCTTCCCACCAAAGGTGGTCCCTATTTTTCTACTTGCAGTGCTTTTGAACTGCTAGGTTGGCAGAAGCTGGGACAAGTAACGGGAGCTCACCCCATTACATGGCACTAGGGATTCGAACCACTGAACTGCCAAGCTTTCAATCGACAAACTCAGCATCTTAGGCACAGAGCCATTGCGTCCCTTGAATAGTCAGTATAGACAATAATAAAAACTGTTTCCAGGCCACAATCTTCTCCACCTAGTAATATGGGGAATGAGATACTTTGAGAGGAATGGGGCACATGAAATAAAATCTGAATTAGAAAAAGCTGTTATCTTTCCAGAGAGAACCTCACCGGACAAATTGATATCTTACCCTAAGTACATCAAATCTCGGACATCTCCTTTTATTTTACAAACAGTTCTCATTTCCATCCCTGGTGACATTTTAAATAGCTTCTCAGTATGAACCAAGAAACTACCTAATCAGGCAATTTAATAGTTCTTTCTGTTTGTTTCTATCTCCATTTAGCTTTTTTTTCCAGTCCACTCTCTCTGCAACCGGAATATCAATTGCTTTCTGCTTCTTCTTGCCTGTTTTTCTGTAAACTCTAATGGTGAGAATGGGATTTTTAAAAAAATGCTAGTTTTATTCCACATCCATTACTATATGTGAACAGTAGAAATGAAAATTGAAAAAAAACCAACATTTTGGTAGATACAGAAAACTCTTGGATGCACACCGCTCGCCTGCTAGGTATGAAGGTATAGAGCAGTGATGGCTAACCTTTTTGTCATCATGTGCCAAAAGTGTGTGCACGTGCCTGCACCCTTAATGCAATGCGTGCATGACCATCGCCCATGCCCTGCCCCCAGGAGGCTGCAGGGAGGCCTGCTAGGCCCAAAATGGGCTGCAGGGGGGCCTGTTGCACCCCCCACGCTCCCCCTTCCCCCCATGCATGTGTGTGTGACCCAGCCATGCATGCACGCATGACCTCCCAGGCATGCATACGTGTCTCCCGCATGCGGCCCCCCTCCTCATGCATGGCAGAAACCCGAAAATCAGCTGGCCAGCAGGAGATGCACAGGCATGCAGGTTGGAGATGAGCTGGGCGATGGCTCGTGTGCCCGCAGAGAGGGGTCCGTGTGCCACCTGTAGCACATGTGCCATAGGTTCGCCATCACGGATGTAGAGGAAGAAGGTAGACCTTGCACATGATCTGGACTTCCTCTCTTGTAAACATAGAACATACCTAGAAAATAGAACATAGAGTAATAGCATTGGAAGGGACCTTGGAAGTCTTTTTTGTCCCGTGCCCTGATGGAACAGGCGATACCATATCATTCTGGATAAATGGATGTCCAGAAATCTCCAACAATGGAGCACCCACAACTTCTGGAGGTAAGACATTCCTGTTGGTTTGTTGGTTTGTTGGTTTGTTGGTTTGTTGGTTTGTCACCCATCTCAACCACAAATATTCCTTTCAGGTAATCCTTGACTTACAACAGTTTTGGAAGACAATTTTCTTTTTCCTTCTAAACTGCCACATATTTTAGCTGGGGAACTTGGGAGGGGGTTGTTGTTGGAGCAGTAGAAAGTTAGTCATAACAACATTCCGTATTCAAGGACTTTTGCCTACATCTGATGGAGACTGCCTGAAGATTGTATCCGGTGGAATGTAAGGAGTTGATTGGACGATGTGATGAACTTGTGGGTGTAGGGCAGGGCTGTGAACTCTTAGCTGGGTAGGGGAAACCTGGAAGCTTTCAGATTCGGCTTTTCCCAGATGTGCCAACATGACATCTCTAATAAATTGGAACTTTGAGGAATCTCAGGCCTCGGAGCCTTATTTTGTTGGGGGTATTCTTTGTAACCCTGACAAGTTCACTTAGTGACTGTTCAAACTTACAACATCACTGAAAAAAAGTGACTTCTGACCATTTTTCACTCTTATGACCATTGCAGCATCCTCATGCCAAGATTTGACGGTTGCAGTGTCCCCAGATCATGCGATCCCTTTTTGGGGCCGTCTGACAAGCAAAATCCACGGGGAAGCCCAGATCCACTTAACAACCGGGTTACTGACTTAACAACTGCAATGATTCACTTAACAACGGTGGCAAAGAAAGTCCTAAAATGGGGCAAAACTCACTGAACAAATGTCTCACTTAGCAAGATAAATTTGGGGCTCAATTATGGTCGTACGCTGAGGACTACCTGTATACCGCCTTTTGACATTATGACGGTGGACACTCCTTAAATTCCAGCAATGGAATAAGTGACAGTCTCATTCATGGGAGCATTTAGGGAGCATTGAAATATCTCAAAAATGTCTATGGCTTCTTTTGCTATCTGGTCTTAAGCTTGGGAAATGCTCTATCGGTTGACTTTGATGCTGCTTCATTGATTAACTACGGCCGTTTTCAAATTTCTCACAGTGTTTGGGCCCTCAGGAAATTTATTTCAAGCTCGTGTTTGATAGAGAAATCAAACTGGCCCTCCGTTTTATGGGAGGCCATTTCTAAGTTTTGTAACTAAACACATCGTCCAGCTGTACATCCACCCTCTTTCAAAAGGCAAGAGCGACTTGCTTGTGGGTGTAACAAGATATTTCTGTGGGTTTTCAGAAGGAGCTTAAGAAGATTTTGTAGAAGCACAGAGACCCACGAACACATTATAGGTTATCTTCTGACCCAATTGCCAATCTCTTTGATGCGCAGATACTTTCCTTTATGTGTCCGAGAGCTTTGACATACAAGCATCCAATTATATTCAATTTAGTTTCAGATGGCAAGGACCTTTGATTTATATTTTTTTTAAAGCAAGCTTGAAACCCATAGGTTGTGAGAGAAATGTTACAAAAGGAAGACCATTTTAGATGTTTCAATCCTTTTTAGTTCTTTACCAACCCATGTCCCTTACAAAGAGAGAGAGAGAGAGAGAGAGAGCAGGCGAGAAGATCTTTCATGATTTACCTTGCCACCATTGAAAGCTGATGTTTGCCATCAAGGACACCCAAAACAGTAGAAGACAGAGGGACGATTTCTGGATATCACCGACCAGCGTTCACGTACTTTTCTGTCCATGTTAGATAAACATGAAACGCCCGTGTATGTCTGTTCTTTTGAAGTTGAGGGGAGAAGAATGCAGCGCTTCAAAGATGCAAGTCCTTGAATTGCCCCATTTGAGAGAGAAAGCCTAATTGTGCGGAATATTGATCTCCCCCGGGCTATTGTCACAACTGTCTGTTGAAGATCCCTTTTTCCCTTGCACCTTTTCTTCCTCACAAGGAAACTGTCAGCTCTGCACAACTCTTGAGTCTTCTAAATAGCAAACTCCACAGGTTAATGCTGTCATCCTCAGAAATGCTTTCCCTGATTTTGTGAATCGCCCCCAGTGGAATTAAAGGTGCTTTGGTTGGAGCGGAGGGAGTGAAAGGCGGAAACGTCAACCTTAGGAGTGTGCAAAGCAGCTTTGGCTTGTTAGGTAAAGAGGGAACACAACTGCACAATTGGGTTCAATGAGGCACTTTGCATTGACTCGCACTGTGCAGATCTTGTAGTTGGAAAACTTTTCTACACCACCACTGAGCTTGTGGAGGGGGTTGTTGAAACAATCACAGGGAAGTAATGCGGCACTTTCTGAACTAGAGTTTAGATGGGATGGGATGGGATGGGATGGGATGGGATGGGATGGGATGGAATAGAATAGAATAGAATAGAATAGAATAGAATAGAATAGAATAGAATAGAATAGAATAGAATAGAATAGAATAGAATAGAATAGAATAGAATAGAATCACCCAGAACTTCTGAAGGCGAGCTGTTCCATTGGTTTATTGTTCTCACCATTAGGAAATTTCTCCTTAATTCTAGGTTGCCTCTCACCTTGATTGGTTTCCATCGATTGTTTCTTGTCTTAGCTTCTGGTCCTTTGGAAAATAGATTGACCCCCTCATCTTTCTAGCAGTCCCTCAAATCCTGAAACACTGCTATCGTATCTCCCCTAGTCATGATGATGATGATGAATTGCCAGCCTTCATTACTGCTCTAGAGCCGTGATGGCGAGCCTATGGCACGCGTGCCACTGGTGGCATGTGTAGTCATATCAGTGGGTACACGAGCTCAGTTCCGGCATACATGCATGCATGCACTGGCCAGCTGATTTTAGGGCCTTCTGGGCCCACCAGAATAGGGAAACAGGCTGTTTCCTGCCTCCAGAGGGCCTCAGGGGGTGGGTGGGGAAGGCCTGTTTTTTGATATCCCTAGCCTCCAGAGCCTTTCTAGCAGTCTGGGGAGGGTGAAAACAGCCTTCCCTATGACCACCACCCTGGAGGTTCTCCAGAGGCCCGTTTGCCAACTTCCAGTGGGACCAGAAGGCCTGTTTTTTGCTGTCCCCAGCCTCCAGAGCCTCTCTAAGAGTCTGGGGATGGCAAAAACGGCCTTCCCCATCATCACCCCCAGAGGTCCTCCGGAGGCTGAAAATGGCCTGTTTGCCAACTTCCAGTCCCACCAGATAAGAGCAAAAAACAGGCCTACTAGGACAACACGTGCCAGGAGCGGGGTGAGCGGGGGAGAGTTGCGTGCGCATGCATGGGGGCGGGGCGCATACAATTATGGGTGTGGGCATGCACACGCACGAACCACCCCCCCCCCATGGCACACAATGTCAAAAAGGTTAGCCATCACTGCTCTAGAGACTAGACCAAGGATTCTCAAGAGCCTTGGATAGTACAGTGGTCTAAAGCACCCTGTTATTTTTTTTTTATTGAAAAGTTTTACAAATTATACAAAACATTTTCTCCCATACCCACCCCTCTCCCTAACCCCCCCTCTAACCTAAACCCTCCCCCCCCCCCCCCTCCTCTAATCCACCCTGTTATTAACACCAGCTGCCTGCAATTATTGCAGGTTCGAATCTCATCAAGGCTCAAGGTTGGCTCAGCCTTCCATCCTTTCTAAGGTAGGTAAATTGAGGACCCAGTTTGTGGGGGCAATAAGCTGACTTTGTATAAATATATAAAAGTATGAAGGCTATTACTTAGCGCATTGTAAGCCGCCCTGAGTCTCCGGAGAAGGGTGGCATATAAATAAATACATTTTTTAAAAAAACTTATCACCTTTAAGATGTGTGGACTTCAATCCCCCAAATTCCCCCAACCAGCCAAAAAAACCATTTGTTTGTTTGTTTGCTTGCCTATTTACTTAAAATAAGCAAATAAATGTTATTAATTAGTTGCCTCACCGTATCAAAAACCTGTAAAAACAATAGAGAAGGAACATATTCATGAGATATTGTCACCACTGCAGTCAACTCCAATCTGTTTTACTTAGTTTTGTGATTTATATACTGTCTCAATCCAGAAGGAACCTGAGGATGTTTATAAATATTATGTACATTACAAGTGCATAAAATATTGGTAATACATTAATATTTTATGAGCTGAATGCATTAATTATTAATTGTTATTAAACTAAGATGGTCACTAATGCTTCTACATTCTTGGACTGTGGTCCAAAATATATAATTTTAGATAATGATCTAATAGAAGGTTTTTTCTGTTTAAATGGTAATAGGTAATAGTTTTAACTTTATATAGTTCAGATACTACCCTCATTCATCACCCAGGAAAACGATGAATTATTCTTTCAAATGTTCAGGACTTACTCATGTTAGTCCTATTTGTCCCCCAAAATGTTATTTGTCCTGCTAAAAACATTGAGAGAAACTGCTCGGGAGACCCATTTATTAAATTTTAAATTGGTGGCTGGGAACAGAACAGAAGAGCAAAACTATCCAAAGCCAATTATCGTTGGCTACATCAAGCAGAAAGGAAAGATATTCAAATTTCTACTCTTTGATCTAAATAAAAGTTACCCTTTCTGAAGTGTTTTCCAGCAGCCTCAAGAGACCACAAAGAATTAACTAGAAACAGATGATTGGAACTTTTAAATTAGGCCTCCAGCTGAATGTGAATTAAGAAACATAACTGCCTAAAATGAAAAGCAAATTACAGATAAATTCAAACTGAGGATCAGGAAAGAAAGAAGAACTTGGCAGTTGATTCAGAGATTGGTCAGGAACCTTAATAGCAGGGGTGGTATTCAGCCGGTTTGTACCAGTACGGGCAAACTGGTAGAGGCAACCCAGGTTAGGGTTAGGGTTAGGGCTAGGGTTCTGCAACCCAACAAGACAGACACAGACTTCAGAGGATAATTAGAACTGCAGAAAAAACCATGGCTACCAACCTGCCTTCCATGGAGGACCTGTCTACTGCATGAGTCAAAAAGAGGGCTGTGAAAATATTTACAGACCCCTCGCAACCTGGACATAAACTGTTTCAACTCCTACCCTCAACAAATAATTCCCTCAACACTGTCAAACTATTTACTAAGTCTGCACTACTATTAGTCTTCTCATCGTTCCCATCACCCATCTCCTCCCACTTACGACTGTATGACTGTAACCTTGTTGCTGGTATCCTTAAGATTTATATTGATATTGTTCCTGATTGCTTATTTGTACCCTATGAGTATCATTAAGTGTTGTACCTTATGATTCTTGATGAATGTATCTTGTCTTTTATGTACACTGAGAGCATCTGCACCAAGACAAATTCCTTGTGTGTCCAATCACACTTGGCCAATTCTATTTTCTATCTTCTATTAAGAAAGATTTAATTAAGACAGACTCAGGGGCAGCTTCCTGCTTCTAAAAACATGTTTCTCCATTTCTCCTTTAGGGAAATAACATAATATTCTGCCTTTTTTTAATATTTCCCAAAATATTTCATTCTTCTGGGGGGAGGGGACTTCCCACACACATACACACCGAAGCGAAAGAGAGAAGAATTTTACATTATGGGGAAAAAAAGAAGTTGTTTGCTGTGATTCCATGTCCTTGAATCAGTTCGAAATATAAACTAGTCCCGTCTATCTTTTCTTCGAAGAAAGAGATAGAGGTTTCAATCTTCCCCAGTGAACGCAACCCATTTAAATAAGTCCCATCTTTTCGATCAGTCCTCTCTTTTGTTTGACTTGTCAGTAATAACACTTGAGCTGACATTGTACGGGCGTCCTGCTAATTTAGTAATTATTGACATGGTGCCGGGCAAGAGATGATAGCAAACAGAAGAACGGTTAGCAGGAAATGAAAAAGAAAAGAAAAGAAAGAAAAGATCTTCCTATTGTCGTTGAATAGTAACCGAGATCGTTTTTCTGTGGGGGTTTTTTGCGTTCTAAGCAAACCTTGGGTGCCGTTTCCCATTTTTTTCTGAAACATTTATAATTTATGCTTTGTAATAATTCCAAATATTTTTTTAAAGACTGTGTTGTTTGAGAAACTGGAAGCCCTGAATGAAGATGATGGAATGCACACAGTAAGACTTTGATTTCTTTTGCATTCTTAAAGATTTTTAAAACTGAGGTGTTATTTCTTTTTCCTGTCATTTCTCAATTTTTACTTGCATTTAGATGTGATGGTGACGTTAGCCAAGAGAGAATTGTGGTTGATCTCTTCCTCTAGTCTATGGCAGGCAAATGATGCTTCTTCGAATCATAGAATCATAGAGCTGAAAGGGACCTTAGAGGTCCTCTAGTCCAACCCCCTGCCCGAGGCAGGAGACCAGTAGTGGGTTGCTACCAATTCACCCCGGTTCGGGCAAACCGGTAGTAGCAGCAGCAGGAGGCTCCGCCTACCTGCCCGGACATCATCAAATATGCTCTGCGCACGCACAGAAGCTTCGCCTGAGCGAACCGGTAGCAAAGGTAAGTGAAACCTACCACTACAGGAGACCAGGGGTGGATTCTACTTACCTTTACTACCAGTTTGCAATGGGGCCACGGACGCTCTCTTCGCTCACGCGCGCATGCGCAGAAGCATTTTGATGACATCGGGATCGGTGGGCGGAGACTCCCCCAGTTTTACTACCAATTCTATAGAACTGGTGTGAACCAGGGGCAACCCACCACTGCAGGAGACCTTATACCATCCCAATCTAAATGTCAAACGATCAAATGATCTGTTTTTGAAAACCTTCAGTGATGGAGCACCCATAACCTCAGGATGCAAGCTATTCCATTAAATCACCATCTGGAAATTTCTCCTTACTTCCAGGTTGCATCTCTCTTTAACTAGCCTCTACCCATTACTTCTTGTCTTGCCCCCCGGTGCTTTGGAAAATATATCAATCCCCTCTTTTTTGTGACAGCACCTCAAGTACTGGAAGATAGTTATCATGTCCTCCCTAATCCTTCCTTCGATAGAGTAGACATACCTAGCTCCTTCAACATCTTCATGATTGAGTCTCCAGACCAGGGGTGAAATCCAGCAGGTTCTGACAGGTTCTGGAGAACCGGTAGCGGAAATTTTGAGTAGTTTGGAGAACCAGCAAATACCACCTCTGGCTGGCCCCAGAGTGGGGTGGGAATGGAGATTTTGCAGTATCCTTCCCCCAGGAGTGGGGAGGGAATGGTGATTTTGCAGTATCCTTCCCCTGCCACGCCCACCAAGCCACGCCCACCAAGCCACACCCACAGAACCGGTAATAAAAAAAAATTGAATTCCACCACTACTCCAGATCATCTCTCTTCTCTGCACACTTTCAAGGCTTCGTGGTGCCCTGGCCTTTTTGTTGCGTGGTGACCAGAACTGGATGAAGCATTCCAAGCGTGGCCTCACTAGTTTGGTATAAAGCGGTATTATCACAGAGTATTAAAACAGAGCTGAAAACTCAAGAAACAGACCAGAAGTTATTCTGGCCCTCCATCTTCTGTAGTTTTAATTGGGGGCCTGCTGTCTTTTCTCTACTGGGAGCCCAGTAAGTTAAACAGAAATGAGGCAGGCCTTAAGGGGCTATCTACCTTTCCCCCCTGCATATTTGAGAAAGTAAAATAAAAGTCATAAAATGCAAACAAACCTCTTCCTCCCACCTGAAGCTCCCCCATTTCCAGCCGTTCCTTTTCATCTTAATTTCCGAACAGTTGTTACTCCAATTAAATTCTACCACCTAGCATTTTCAAACGGGGCTCTGTTGTCGTGGCAAAACTCTTTTTAACGGACAGCTGTTTTTGACATTTCTCTCTGATTTGCCAGATCTCTGTCATCTGCTGTGCTCTGTTTGGAATTTTGCTGCTGGCATGGGAAGGGATGCAAATCTCCAGATCAATCGCGCTCACTGCCGCCACAGATCTCCCCGCGCATAGAAATGAGGAGGTGGCGTTGGGAATTCAGTGAGCTTAAAATGGGAGCGAGAACGCTTGTAGGAATCAGAGGCTGGGAGAACCATCCTAGCTAGATTCCTTAAAGTGGTTTCTTCTTCTTCTTTAAACCATTTCATTTCCAGCGCTTCGGATCCCCTCGTTTCATTTTTGAGGGATTATCAGAAGAATTAGGGGTGACATAATAGCAGTATTCCAGTATTTGAGGGGCTGCCACAAAGAAGAAGGGGATCAAATTATTCTCCAAAGCACCAAAAGGCAAGAGAACAAACAATGGTTGGAAGCTAGTCAAGGAGAGAAGCAATCTGGAATTAAAGAGAAATTTCCTAACAGTGAGGACAATTAACCAGTGGAACTGCTTGCCTCCAGAAATTGTGGGCGCTCCATCACTGGAGGTTTTTAAGAAGAGACTAAACAGTCACTTGTCTGAGATGCAG
Organism: Ptyas mucosa; assembly: GCA_012654045.1. Taxonomy (NCBI): domain Eukaryota; kingdom Metazoa; phylum Chordata; class Lepidosauria; order Squamata; family Colubridae; genus Ptyas; species Ptyas mucosa. Next base: position 6,508,196 of record WNWU01000044.1, read on the forward strand.
GGGTGAAATCCAGCAGGTTCTGACAGGATCTGGAGAATCAGTAGCAGAAATTTTGAGCCATTTGGAGAACCGGTAGCGGAAATTTTGAGTAGTTCAGAGATCCAGTAAATACCACCTCTGTCTGCCCCCAGGAGTGGGGAGGGAATGGGGATTTTGCAGTATCCTTCCCCTGCCATGCCCACCAAGCCATGCCCACCAAGGCACACCACACCCATCAAGGCACACCCACAGAACCGGTAGTAAAAAAAATTGGATTTCATCACTGCTGAGATGGTATAGGACCTCTTGCTTGAGCAAGGGGCTGGACTAGAAGACCTCCAAGGTCCATTCTATTCTATTCTATTCTATTCTATTCTATTCTATATCTCTTGCTTGGTGATCAATTTGCACATGCCTTTAAAAAAAATTGCTAAATTCTCCTCCCCTTGCATAATGGGTCTGTGAATAGTTATAATCTTTCTCGTCCTTATTTAACAAGGAAAATATGTAAAGAAATATTTCAGATGAGGCGTTCTCTTATCTAATAATCAAATTAACCCAACATCTAATATATAGAAAAAGTGAAAGACAGAAAAAAAGTATTTAAAAAAACCCCATAGTCAATAGGTTAGCCCAAATATTACACTAGTCTTCAAATCCCTCTGTTAACCATCTGTTAACAATGAATTAAGAGGGAAAATTTATCAGGTTTTTAAATTTTCTTTTCAGCATCCAGTTAGAGCGGATTTTTTTTATGTTTAATGTTGGACTTATCTGTAGTTTGGGTCATTTTTCCCCCTTTTTTTGTACATTTCTTTTTTGTTGTTACTATTGAATATATGTTTTTTCTGGGTTTTTTTTCCTGTTTTGTATTTTATTCCCATTGATAAACTATAATAAATATATACATATTTTAATTGCAAGAATTATAGAAAGATTTATAGAAATTGATTTATCTATAGAAAGATTTAATTCCCCATTGAATTCTGAACTTATTGAAGTATCTTCTGAGATTGAGAAATTACTCTTTGTGAATTTAAGGTACCTTAAATATTACAGTTAGCTTAATGAATTTGGTAGGACTTCAATTACCATTAATTCAACTGGATGGCAAACTATATTTCTGAACGGATTCATACACGTTCTGCATTTAAGAAAGATTTTTTATATAGTTTTGTGGATTATTATTCCAGTGGTGTTTTATATATATATATATATAATTTAAAAAGTAATGGAAAACTAAGAAGAAGAAGTGGGAAAAGAAAAGAAATATAGTGTAAATGGACAAAAAAGAAAGAAAAAGGCAACAACTTCAGACTCTCTTTAGCATAGTAGAAGATAGCAACATTATAACCACAACTTTTTGCTTTTACACAACAGTATGTACAAGCTATTTCTATAGCCATAAGGCTGAATACTTAACAAAGTTTCATTTTTTTCCCCCATCACAAGCACAAAATCCAGAAGCAATTTCAGAATAGGAAAAAAGTTAGAGATATTCTCTTCTTTGGATAAAAGAATCAATTTAACCATCTCTGCTTCTCTTTGCTGTGGGGAGTAATATATACTTCTGTTAAGTCATTAATCTTTATCATAATTTATATTAAGAAAATCCTCTATATTGTTTCATTTTTTTTAACCCTAAAGAGAGAAAAACACCTTTTTTTGTTTTGATATTTTGCCAAATTTAAAAAAAGCTCAAGTATTATATATAAAGGTGGGGGGGAAAAGACCCTTCATTTTAAACCCAGAACCCAAAACACAATACTACATTAGGCCTTTCATTCAATGATAGATAGTGATAGATAGATAGATAGATAGATAGATAGATAGATAGATAGATAGATAGGATAGATAGATAGGATAGATGAATTGACTGATAGATTGATAGATGAGAGAGAGACACAGAGAGAGAAAAGAAACAGAGACAGAGACAAAGAGAGAGTGAGAGATGAGAGAGAGAGATGAGAGAGTGAGAGAGAAAAGAAACAGACAGAGATTAGATAGATAGATAGATAGATAGATAGATAGATAGATAGATAGATAGATAGATAGATAGATAGATAAATAGAGGATGGAGGATGGAGGATGGATGGATGATGGATAGATTGATAGACTGATAGACTGATAGATTGATAGATTGATAGATTGATAGATGAGAAAGAGAGAGAAAAGAGACAGAGACAGAGACAGATAGATGATAGAGAGAGAGATAGAAAGAAGATAGAGAGATAGAGAGATTATATATATATAGAGAGAGAGAGATGAGAAAGAGAGAAAGAGAGAGATGAGAAACAGAGAGAGATTAGATGGATGGATGGTTGGATTGACTGATAGATTGATAGATGAGTGAGAGAGAGAGAGAAGAAACAGAGACAGATAGATAGATAGATGATAGATAGATAGATAGATAGAAGATAGAGAGATTATAGATAGATAGATGAGAGAGAGAGAGAGAAAAGAAACAGAGACAGATGATAGATAGATGATAGATAGATAGATAGATAGATAGATAGATAGATAGATAGATAGACAGATAGATCACACCAATATAAGTCCAATTAACTCCAATTAGCAATGAGATCGCAATTTATTACATTTATGGCAAAATTTACATTTACGACTCTCCCATTTGTATAACGACCCCTGCCAAAAAAGATGGTAAAATCCTGTCAGTCACATGATGATCCATTTTATGACCATCACAACTTACAACTCTAGTTGCCAGGCTCGGTTATAATGATAAGCTGAGGGTGACCTCCATGCATTCTTTTTTCACTTTGTCTGATTTTTATACTCTTAATAAAACATTTGTCTAAAGATCTTGTGATTAGTTGGCTTGTTCTACATCGTGAACAAAGCTCCCTTTGCTTGCCATGAGATGGATCCTATCTGTTAGATTTGTGTGGGTGTGTAACTTTATTTATCTGTAAGAATAATCAGGGCCGGTGAGTGCTTTAACTTTGCACGCACATCTTTTACATGAAGAGAAGATGGAAGGGCCTTGAAAGATATATATATTCAATTAATAATTCACTGTGGAACAAGGAAAAAAACCAGAAATGCTTCATGTAACAGCAGCACTGAGAAAACAGGCCATTCAGAGAAAGCCAATCAGTTTATTACAGTTAATTATATTTAGATGCAATATTTCATAATCACCATTCAAAGGACATTGTTAGTTTTTTTTCTATAGTATCTAGAGAAAATGGACCTTGGAAATCCACAAATAAATGCGTTTGAGAAATTTAGCTTTTTGAAGTACAAGCTTGGTCTATTCATTAATTTTTGATATCCCGGATAATGAAAAAAAAGGAGAGTTTCTATTGTTCTTTGAATGTTGCACTATTGATATAAAGCTTAAAAATTTCTTGATTCACTGGTGTGCTCATTGTCTCCAGAACCAAAATAATTGCCTGGGCACCAGATCCCTGTTCTGCACGAGTGGTGCAAATTAATGGAACAAGTAGAAAAAAACAGTGGAACCAGTGGGGCAAAATGGTGGAATGACTTGCTTTCAGAAGTTGTGGATGATCCATCATTGGAGGTTTTTAAGAAGACACTGGACACTCACTTGTTCAAAATGGTCTAGGATCTCCTGCTTTGATTGGATTACAAGATCTCCAAGGTCCCTTCCAACTTGGTTATTCTGTTATTCTGTTAAGTGGAGTTTGGATTGTATTTCCAATCATTCAGACCTGGTCTTAAATCTTAAGGTACCATGAGTACAAATTGTTTTTTGCCTTTACTTTTTCTGATCAGTTCCTATTCATTGGAGTAAAAAATGTTTTTTAGGCAAATTTTTCTAATTTTCCTCAAAGAAATGGGCATTCTTGAACATAGTAGTGAGGAAATATATCTCTCACTAAGATCACACCTAGAATACTGCATCCAGTTTGGGTCACCACAGTATAAAAAAAATGTTGAGACTCTAGAAAGAGTGCAGAGAAGAGCAAGCAGGATGATTAGGGGACTGGAGACTCAAACATACAATGAACAGTTGCAGGAACTGGGCATAGATAGTCTAGGGAAGAGAAAGATCAGGGGAGACACAATAGCAGTCTTCCTATATTTGAGAGGCTGCCACAGAGAGGAAGGGGCCGAGCTATTTTCCAAGGCACCTGAAGGCCAGACAAGGAATAATGGATGGAAGCTTATCAAGGAGAGATTCAGCCTAGATATAAGGAGACATTTTCTGACAATCAACCAATAGAACAGAAGTTGCCTTCAGAAGTTGTGGGAGCTTCAAGAATTCAATAAGTAACTTATATTAAAGCTCAATATTATATATTCTGTTGATGACAAAAAACTTATATGCAGAATGTTGTGTGGGTTTTGTAGGTGGAGGGATTTTGTTTGTCTTTGTATTGTCTTTATATTTTTGTTTATAATTTAATAATAATAATAAAAAAAGAAGTTGTGGGAGCTTCATCACTGGAGGCTTTCAAGAAGAGATTGGATTGCCATTTGTCAGAAATGGTGTAGGGTCTCCTGCTTGGGCAGGGGGTTGGACTAGATTTTTTTTAATTATTTATATGCCGCCTTTCTCCGGAGACTCAGGGCGGCTTACAATGCGTTAAGCAATAGCCTTCATACTTTTGTATATTTTATACAAGTCAGCTTATTGCCCCCACAAACCGGGTCCTCATTTTACCCACCTTAGAAAAGATGGAAGGCTGAGTCAACCTTGAGCCTGGTGAGAATTGAACTCGCAGTCATTGCAGGCAGCTGGATGTTAAATGCTGCCTTAGTATGACCTACAAGGTTCCTTCCAACCCTGTTAATCTAATCTAATCTTGTCAGTCCGAATTTCACTGGTCTACCGTTCTTCAGAATGAACATAGAATATAAAATATAGAATCACAGGGCTCAAAGGGACCTTGTAGGTCTTCTAGTCCAACCCCCTTGTTCAAGGCAGGAGACCTTACTCCATTTTAACTAAATGGTTGTCCAATCTTTTCTTGAAAGCCTCCAGTGATGGTGCACTCACAACTCTGAGAGGCAAGTTATTCCATTGTTTAATTGTTCTCACTGTCAGGAAGTTTCTCCTTAGTTCCAGGTTGGGTCTCCTTCTGATGAGCTTCTATCCCATTGCTTCTTTTCCTGCCCTCAAGTGCTTTGGAGAATAGATAGACCCCTTCTTCTCTGTGACAGCCCCTCAAGTACAGGAAGACAGCTAACATCCCCGCAATCATTTTTTTCATTAGGCTAGACAAACCTAGCTCCCTCAACCGTTTATCATGATTTAGCCCCCAGACCCCTGATCATCTTTGGATAACAACCATTTGTAAGTTTAGCTGATTGGTTTATATACTAATATTCCTCTGCACGCTTTCTAGGGTCTATTCATCTTTGCTACATTATAGAAAACCACAGCTGTCGTTAATTCCTTCAGTCACCTACAAGAAGAAAGCCAATTCCAGGACAACAGCAAGAAAAAATTGGATAGAAATTCTCCAGAGTTTCGAAAAGAAAAGAAAAGAAAAGAAAAGAAAAGAAAAGAAAAGAAAAGA
>WNWU01000044.1:6550708-6570452 GCA_012654045.1 Ptyas mucosa
GGGGGGGGGGGGGGGGGGGGGGGGGGGGGGGGGGGGGGGGGGGGGGATGGAATATTAGGGTTGGAAGGAGCCTTGGAGGTCTTCTAGTCCAATACCATGTTCAAGCAGGAGACTTTATACCATTCCATATAAATAGCTATCCAGTCTCTTCTTGAAAGCCTCCAATGATGGAGCACCCACAGCTCCGGAAAGCAAGCTGTTCTCACTGTCAGGAAATTTAGTTTATGTCTTGTTAAGAGAACTGTTCTAATTTGGAATACTAAGACTCTGGCATGCCCAGTCAACAAGACCTAATATTTAATCTTTACCTGGGAACATCACAGCTTCAGACCTTCTCCTTTTAACTTGTTCTTTGGCCTCTTGGATAAAAGATATCCAAGTTTGATGAAACTAGACAAGGCATTCGAGAAGAAGGTGTAGGTTGGAATTCTTCCTGTTACGACAACACAAATAGGTAGAGTGATGGATCTACCTGGGAAAACCAAGTTCAAGTCTCCATTCAACCACAGAATTCATTGAATGGCCTTTAGAGCTGTCATTATCTCTTTCAAGTGCCCCAACTGAGAATGAAACTGGAAAAGTGCTCATAATCAGCTGAGATATATATGCATCAGGGGTGAAATCCAGCAGGTTGTGACAGGTTCTGGCGAACCAGTAGTGGAAATTTTGAGCAGTTCGGACAACCGGTAGTGGAAATTTTGAGTAGTTTGGAGAACTGGCAAATACCACCTCTGGCTGGCCCCAGAGTGGAGTGGGAATGGAGATTTTGCAATATCCTTCTCCCAGGAGTGGGGAGGGGGTGGGAATGGAGATTTGGCAGTATCCTTCCCCTGCAACGCCCACCAAGCCACGCCCACCAAGCCACGCCCACCGAACCGGTAGTAAAAAAAATGGATTTCACCACTGATATGCATGTCATCTGAATAAAATTATACCCCCAAAATTAGAGACTATTGTTTGAACCAAATAAGACAGACCCAATATTTCTGCATCTGGCATTGTGACTTTTGCCATCCCCGAGCTGATGCCAAGACTGTATACTTGGGCAAGGATAACTCAAGAGTCATGTTTGAAAAATGTTTGTTTGTTTTGATCATCATTTCCACCTCGGGCATGTTTGCTTCTCTCGACGGCCTTCTACATTTGGGCCCTGTCACTTTTCGACTCCTTTGCTGACAGAAAGAAGAGAAAAAGGAAAATAAATAAATAAACAAACAAACAAACCCATCACAAGTCATAAAATTCCGCAGGCTGGGTGTGCCATCTCGGTACCTTTCAAAGGAAGAGGAAGAAGGCGACCGGGGGGGGGGGGGAACCGGCCTGTCACTCAAAGTAGATATTTATGAAAGATGACAGTTTTCAAATATCTCAATCTTGGACAAGGCTCTTTCGGTGACACAAAGGAATGTAACAAAATTGGAAGAGTCAGCAGCCAACGTTTATTTCATCAGGACCTGTCCAATCTCCGATGACCATTTGACAGTCCTGGGATTGCTGGCATGAGCTGATCCTCTCCTCATTGGCTCATGGCGCTGTGTTTGCATGGATCAGTCTAAAGGGTTGTAATAAATATGTAAAGGAGGATAATGAGACCTATTGAGGAAATGGTGTTGCCCTATTCTCTCTAGCTATACCAAATAGGAACAGGGGTAATTACATTCATATTGATCATTATTGTGTGGAAATGAGGTGATTAGTCTTCCTTCATTTCATTCCTACTCTAAGGACTCCCCCCCCTCCCCATCTCTGACTTACAAGTAGACAAATCTAACTCTTTAGGGAGTTGATTTCTTACCATCTACTTTCCGGTCTTCACTCAACTTCTCTAATCTCTGGGACGGCTACCTGAGAACATCTGTTCGAAAGAGGAATAAAACTCAGAAGTTGCACTCCAAACTTATAAGGCCTACTCAGAAAGACGTCACTAAGACTTCAATCGTTTTTCTTGCCATGATGGTCCTCTTGACAGTATGCATAGAATTATGCCTGAAAAGTTTCAGGGCTGTTCATTTGCATACAGCATAATGGAACTTATTATTATTATGGTTCTTTGCACAGTCAGCCAGGTGTTCAAACTGGGCTTGGTATTTTTGTCTACCTATCAAGTCCTTTCCAAGGACCTGGGATGGGCAGACCTGGATGTTTGATGGTGTTACCGATATCATCGCAGGATGGAAGATGTTCCTAGCAAAGGTTCCTTTTGCAATTGACCGATGGCAAATTTGTCAATGATGATAATGTTCAAATGGTTCTCCAGATGTTTTGGGATGACTCCCAAGGCCCCTATGACTATTGGTCCTACCTTTGCTTGCTTCTGCCACAGTCATTCTATTTCTATTTGCAAGTCTTTGTATTTTGTGATCTTCTCCAGTTCCTTCTCTTCTATTCTGCCACATCCACTATCCGTTATTTCTTAAAGACAAGACATTTTCGGTGACCTGTGATGAACATGGAGAACAGGACTGTTTTTTCCTTCATGATGCAATCCTTTCTCCAGCAATCCAGCAGCCTCCATGGCTTCTCATGCTTCAATCAATACCAGGAGAAGACTTCAAAAGAGAACTCCTCCAGAATGGTTCTTCATGATGGGGCAAGTGATGTCATGTGCATGTGACATCATTGCATCAATGACGAAGATATGAAGAATGATCATGACAGCACTGCACAAGTGACATGAAGTTCATCACACTAAACCATACAGTGAACAGTTAAGGGTACAGTATGTTTAGCTCACCAAAAAGAAAGATTAGGGATGACGTGATAGCTGTCTTCCAGCACTTGAGAGCAGTGGTGGGATTCAAAAAATTTTACTACTGGTTCTGTGGGCATGGCTTGGTGGGTGTGGCATGGCTTGGTGGGCATGGCTTTCTCCATTCCCTCCCTACTCCAGGGAAAGGATACTGTAAAATCCCCATTCCTACCCCACTGCAGGGGAAGGATACTGTAAAATCTCCATTTCCTCCTGATCAGCTGGGACTCGGGAGGCAGAGAATAGATGAGGGCGGGGCCAGTCAGAATTTTTACTACCGGTTTTCCGAACTACTCAAAATTTCCGCTACCGGTTCTCCAGAACTGGTCAGAACCTGCTGAAACCCACCTCTGCTCGAGAGACTGTCTTACAGCTTACTTCTTGAAGATGTGGGTGCTCCATCACTGGAGATTTTCAAAAATAGACTGGACAACTAGGATGGTGTAAGGTCTCCTTCTAGTTGGACTAGAAGACTTTCAAGGTCCCTTCCAGCCCTATGATTCTAAATAATATGATTCTACATAATTTGTATCATGAAATGGATATACAAGTATGGAAAATGTTAGACGTTGATTCTAAATTAAGTAACAATCCATCTGTAATGTTTAAAGATGACCAATTCTATCTTTTTTTCTGTGTGTTTGTACCACTGATATTTTCAATTGGCTGGATGACATTTCTATTTAACCTACTGCTTGCTAACTCAGTAGAAATGACATGCACAAATATTCATACCTCTCCTAAAGGAGGAGGAGGAGGAGGAGGAGGAGGAGGAGGAGGAGGAGGAGGAGGAGGAGGAGGAGGAGGAGGAGGAGGAGGAGGAGGAGGAGGACGAGGACGAGGACGAGGACGAGGAGGAGGAGGATATAATACAATACTTTCAAAAGACCTTGTTCCCAATTAATCATATATAGTACACAGGCTTCTGAAAAAGAGCTTCACAATATACAAGAGTGTGGTTGCAGCTCCTGTTTGCAACACCTTAAAGCAACTATCCCTTTCCCCATAATAGGAACCTTGCACCCTGCCTTCCCTATCCCTGCAGATACCTGAGTACTGGCTCTCCACAGCTGCCAGTTAGTCCTGAGAAAATCATTATCTTGCTTTAAAGTATGGTTGGCCAATGTTTTTGGCTTGCCTGAACCCCATTTATTTATTTATTTGTTCGTTCATTCATTCATTCATTCATTCATTCATTCATTCATTTATGATACAAAGTCAGCTTATTGCCCCCACAATCCAGGTCCTCATTTTACCTACCTCGAAAGGATGGAAGGCTGAGTCAACCTTGAGCCTGGTGAGATTCGAACTTGCAGTAATTGCAGGCAGCTGGTGCTAGTTAACAGCACTTTAATCTGCTGCGCCACCAAGGCTCATTGAGTAGAGATGAAATGTATTGGGGCTGCATATAGAATATAGAATATAATTAATGAGTATAAATAACAAACTTTATTTTTATATATGTTTTTATTATCTTGTGGGGCAGCATTATAGATGCCCAGGGCTCCATGAGACCTGTGGGCACCAGGTTGGATACACCTGCTGTCAACTATGGCAGACAGGCAGGGGTGAGCTGCTGGGGGTTCGCAGGGGGTCGGGAGAACCTCTAGCTGTGCAGTTTGGAGAACCCCCAAATCCCATTCCTGGCTGGCCCCGCCCACCCCTCCCCTCCCCTCCCAGGAGTCCCCATGCAGCCCATTTTGGAACTGCAGGGTGCACGTTCCTGCAAAAAATGGCCTACCCCATTCCAGCCTCTGGAGCCTGGGGAGGCCATTTTCGCCCTCCTGGAGGCTCAAGGAAAGCTTCCGAAGCCCAGGGAGGGCAAAAATGCCCCCCCCCCCACCATGGTGCAGAAAGCCGACATGGCCACGCCCACCCATGGCCACACCAACCCAGCCACCGGGCAAAGAACCTCTTGCTAAATTTTTTGAAGCCCACCCCTGCAGACCGGTGCTTGGCTTCCCACACCCTAGGAAGCACTGGTTCAAATCTGAATCAAAGCTTGCATGTACCCCAGAGCCAGCTCTTCCAATGGGGCTCTTTTCAGACATTCTCACCCAAATATCTATGGAGATTCTCAGTCATGGGGATCATGGTTGTCCCAAAGGTCCTTTTTCAAAAGGCAAGTGGACTTCCTTGGTTTTTGCTGGAAGACATTTTGCTTCTCATCCAAGAAGCTTCTCCAGTTCTGAATGAATGGTGGAGAAAGGATGGATTTGAAAGAAGGGGTCAAAGATAAAAGAAAAAGATGAAACAGAATATTACTTAATATGGAATAAATGATATAAACCATTAGAGGATAGGAATAATAAGTAAGAAAATATATAACGGAGATGATCTAGAAATTAGGAAGTATTAGTGGAACGGTATTAAATATACAATGTATGTAAAGTAACAAACTGATATAGTAGTATGCATAAGTAAGGAGTAGTATATACAATATGTAAGGAATAAGGGAACCACAAATATAAATATGTGAATATGTAGAGAAGGAAAGTATAAATTGTGGATAGATACCGATATGGAACTGTTGCAAAATGGAAGTTTTGTTTGTTTTTGTTTTTAAAGAAAAATTAATAATAATAAATTATTAAAAAGGAAAAAAAAGGAAAGAGGGGGTCAAAGAGACCATCTGCGTTAAAATTGAACAGCCCTCTCTCAACAGCAGGGGAAGGATACGACACCACCTACTTCCTGTTTACAACACAGTCCTATCAGTAGTCCCAAGAAGGCTCCACACCTGTTTACGCTATTCAGGTGACCCTGAGGACACAGATAAATCTCCAAGGGGCCTCCACTACTCTCAGAAAGAGTGCTAACAACCAGATGACTGCAAGGAATATAAATCCTTCCATCCTCCAACATTCATTAACAACTGAAGACGCTTCCTAGATGAGAAGTGAAATGTCTTCAAGCAAAAAGTTGCATTAACAGAAGGATACAATCAATTTCAAGTACTAATACCACTCTATAAAGCCTTAGTAAGACCACACCTAGAGTACTACATCCAGTTTTGGTCACCACAGTATAAAAAAGATGTTGAGACTCTAGAAAAAGTGCAGAGAAGAGCAACCAGGATGATTAGGGGACTGGAAGCTAAAGCATATGAAGAACGATTACAGGAACTGGGCATGGCTAGTCTAGTGAAGAGAAGAGAAGGACCAGGGGAGACAGGATAGTAGCCTTCCAATACTTGAGGGGCTGCCAGGGAGAGGAGGGGGTCAAGCTATTCTCCAAAGCACCTGAAGGCCAGACAAGGAATAATGGATGGAAACTGACCAAGGAGAGATTCAACCTAGAAATGAGGAGGAACTTTCTGACAGTGAGAACAATCAACCCATGGAACAGAAGTTGCCTTCAGAAGTGGTGGGAGCTTCATCACTTGAGACTTTCAAGAAAAGATTGGACTGCCATTTGTCAGAAATGGTACAGAGTCTCCTGCTTGAGCAGGGGGTTGGACTAGATGACCTTTAAGGTCCCTTCCAACTCTGTTAATCTGTTTAAAAACAAAGAAAGCCCAGTTGCCTTTTGGAAAAGCACTTTGGGGGTTCTCCCCCAAAGTAAGCATAAGAATTGGAGACTACAGATCTACAGTATCAGACTTCCAGCTCTTCTGGATGCAAGTAACGAAGTCGGTCGGACTAAGGAAAGAAACAGAAGATTGGAGTAGACCCAAAATGCTTCTCGGTGGTGCCACATATGGAATCGTCCTTCGCATCCCTGCTTTTATTCTGCCTCCCTTTTGTACGGCCCCTTGCAGAATACTGGGGGGAGACTGCGATTTAATTAGCCATTGTGACACAGTGTTGTGCTTGCCAGCCCCGGTCCCATGGATGTGCATGCAAAGCGATGTGCGCCTACGGCTGGATGGCTAGCAGATATCTCTGGGTGTCAATGGAGGTGGATTATGTTCGCAGAATACCAAACCGATCTTCTGTTGTAGGTTTTTCAGCCGCTCTTTTGAAAGGGATGATGAATTCAATTAGAGGCCGTGTTCGTCTCTTCTTTTGTGTCTCTCTTACAGCCTTGCATAATCTACGCAAGAAATGTAACCCAATCAAGCTGTCTGCGAAGAAAGCCAGTGGTTGTTTTATTTTATTTTTTTCCTTGACGAAATGGAGAGGCGAGGGGGATGAGGGAGCTGGGAGGGTCATCTCATAATACTTGCCCTTGGAGAGTGGGAACGGAGGTGGGGCAGTCGGGGGGGGGGGAAGAAAGGCCACTTCTCAGAGGTGATCTTGGTCTCCTGTTGCTTTCTAAGAACCTATTTAAAAGAACACCATTAAGATTAAAGTGGAATTTAACCAAGAGCTCCTACTTTGTTGATTCAAGCAGACGAGCCTCTCCAAGTGTCATCAGAAAGGTGCTATAGCCTCCTTTTTCTTTTCCTAGTTGGATTCACACAACCCACTTCTTTGTTGTTATTAGTTGTGAAGTCATGTCCAACCCATTGTGACCTCATGGACAATGTTCCTCCAGGCCTTCCTCTCCTCTAGCATCCTCTGGAATCTATTTAAGCTCACGCCGACTGCTTCAGTGACTCCATCCAGCCACCTTGTTCTCTGTCTTCCCCGTCTTCTCCTTTTGCCCTCCATCATTCCCAGCATTAGGCTCTTCTCCAGGGAGTCCTTCCTTCTCATTAGGTGGCCGAAGGATTTGAGTTTCCTCTTCAGGATCTGGCCTTCTAAAGAGCAGTCAGGGTTGATCTCCTCTAGGACTGACTGGTTGGATCACACTGCAGTCCAAGGGACACGCAAGAGTCTTCTCCAGCACCAGAGTTCAAATGCCTCAACTCTTTGGCGCTCAGCCTTCCTTATGGTCCAACTTTCACAGCCATCCATTGCAACTGGGAAAACCATCGCCTTGACCAAACACACTTTTGTTGACAGGGTTGGCAACCCACTAACCCTTGTCAATAGGATTAAGATATTACCCAATGAATTACCCAATTCTCCAGATTCACCCAATTCTAGCATGTTATATAACCCAACCCAGAAGGTTAAGATGTAATAAAAAGACAAGCATAAGAGCAAAAGTTTTGGAAGTTTGGTGCCTATCCTACATTGGGGTGGATCAAATGGGCCCAGTCCTTCTCTTGGCTGAATGAAACCAAGCTGCACTATAACAAAGTCACTGTCAAGCAACAAGGAAATTAGGAGAATCAGGCAGTTCAAATGAGTATAAAGGTTTATTGCAAGCTTAAGTTCTCTACAAGAATCTGAGCTACTAACAGTCAAGGGAAATCACCCAGAGATAAGAAAGACATTCAAGCTGGGCTGGACTTAGATTTCTTGTGGTCAGGCAGGGACTCATGACTGATGATACATTTGACCCTACCCTCATCCTGATCATCTCCTGCAGTCATAAGGTAAGGAAAGTGGCTCACCCATACTCGATCCACCTGTAGTGATCATTCACACTCCACCCTCAGCCCCAAAAGAACTCCTTTTCAGACTAGCACCTTCCTTCTGTCTATGGAGATCCTCAATCATCCAGGTCAGGGTTGTCCCAGAAGTGCTTTTTCCAAAAGGTAACAGAACTTTCTTGGTTTCTTTCTTTGAAAAAGTTTTGCTTATCATCCAAGAAGAAGCTCTGAAGAAGCTTCTTCGATGAGAAGTGAAATATTTTCAAGAAAAAGAAAACCAGAAAGTCCAGAAAGTCCCCGCCATGCAGCCAGAGCTTCTTGGATGAGAAGCAAAACGTCTTCAAAGAAAAACCAGAAAGTCCAGTTGCCTCTTGGAAAAAAAGCACTTTTGGGGCAACCATGACCTGGATGGCTGAGAATCTCCACAGACATAGATGGCAACCCATTCAAGGCCAGTCAAATGAGGCCTCACCTGAGAAGGACAGTACTTCATGAGGAAAGGTCAACCTCCATATGAAAATTAAGTAAGAATGTCAGTGCTTTAACTCCCACGTTCCTCAGGGGCTGGTTTGGCGCCTTGAAGTTTTTTTGCAGAAGAGAAGTTTTGCGGAATGTGTACTGAAGAGGGGGAAAAAAATTAGCCTTTTTATCTTGGCAGTTTTCCTTTCATTTGCCTTGCCTTCAAAAGCACAGGACCCACGGCTCATGCGATAGCTCAGGGCTAGCCCAGCTCATTAGCTGTGCCTTTCAAAATGGCTCCCTGTGAATTGAGCAGATGGCTTTCATTTTAAGGGACAACGCCACATCTGCGCTTGCCTTTTATTCTAAAATGTCAAAGTTCTATTGAAACATTTTGACAGTCTTTTCATTTCTGAAGACCCCTCCTCTCAGCTGGGTTCCCTAGAAGCAGGGCTACCATATTGGGATCGCCAGGTATCCGTTTTCTTGCCATCCAATACTTATGTGGAGTTATGCCGACCAACCGTAATACAGGTAGGACTACAACGGAGCCCACGATTTCCGTCACTAAGGCAAGACAATTGTTGAGTGAGCGCGCCTCATTCTACGACCTTTTTGGACCCATTGCTTAAGTGAATCATGAGGTCGTTAAGTGGATCTGGCCTCCCCCATTGACGTTGGCTTGTTGGAAACCAGCTGGCAAATTTACAAATGGCGATGGCATGACCCTAGGACAGTGCAACTGTCATAAATACATGCCAGTTGCCAAGTGCCAGATTTTTGATCACATGACCTTGGGGATGCTGCAATGTTGTAAGTCATTTTTTTCTTCAAAACTTCAAATGGTTGTAAGGATCAGCTGCAATCCTAACAAAATGCTCTCAAAGTTCTTGTCCCAAAGTTGCTTTTTCAGGAGGCAATTAGACTTCCTTGTTTTTTCTTTTGAAAAAGCACCTTTGGGACAACCATGACCTGGATGACTGAGAATCTCTACAGATTTTTAGCTATACAATTTGGGATGAAGACCCTTGGGATGGTGTGGGAGTCAGAATGGATTTCCAGAGGAAAAAAATTGCACACTACAGGAACCAGAAGCACCACTCAGGTGACCCTGAGGACCCAGACAAACCTCCAAGTGCTCCAACGACCCTCAAAAAGGATGCAAATGAATATAAGGTCTGCAAGGAATATAAATCCTTCCATTCCCCAATATCTTGTCAGAGCTGAAGAAGCTTCTTGGATGGGAAGCGAAACATCTTCAAAAAAAAAAAAAGCAGGAAAGTCCAGTTGCCTCTTGAAAAAAGCGCCTTTGGGACAACCATGACCTGGATGGCTGAAAATCTCTACAGACTTCTCAAAGTTTTTATTATCCTGTTTTGGCAAGTTAAATCCAGCTTCCTTTTATTCTCACAATCTTCATCTATTTGACCAACCACTGGCACAAATGGTTTCCAGATAATATTACAGATTTTAGTCAGGGATATCAAAATCATGCGATGTCTTCTTTTTCCAAATTTGGACTGGGTAAAGATAGACACATTTGCATTGCTAAATTTAGCTTTTATCCAGTGTACTTTTCATTTGCCTTGCTTGGCTATCAAAATCAGCATCTTTCCTCAGCTGAATAGTTAACACAGAAAAAGACGCTGCAGGGATAAAATAATTCACTGAGAATGGCTCATCACTATATTCACTTTGGGTTGTATTCTGGTATGGGCCTCTTACATTTTTAGAACTATATTTGTTTTCTAGAATCCTAATTCCTTCGTTATGCCCTGTTGTGGCCCGCCAGCTGCCAGCAGAACTGGCAGCAGACTCGGACAATGAGGAGGTTGGGGAGGAACTTGGGCCAGTTCTGGAGTCTAGGGAAAGCTCTTGATGGATGCTCTGTGTCGGATGCAGAGAGAGAGCCAGGGCCGTCCGACATTTCCCAGCCACCTGAGAGGCAGCTGCCTTTGGAGGCTGAAATGAGTGAGGAGGAAGAACAGCTGGGGCCTGTTCCAGATGCACATATGCATAGAGCAGTTAGGAGAGGAGAACAATGGAGGACAAGGAGTTGACTCAGGAAGCAAAGCACATGTGGAGAGGGAAAGAGGGGAGAGGGAGAGCAAGGGAGACGGGAAAGGGAAGAGGAAAGAGGGAGAGGGGAGAAGGAGAGAGAGGGAAGAAGGAGAAGGAGGGAGAGAGAAGGAGGGCGGGATGGATGGAGAGGGAGAAAGAAAAAGGGAGAGAGAGTGTGTGTGAGAGGGAAGGAGGGGAGAGGGAGAGAAGGGAGAAGGAATCTGAGAGAGGGAGGAGTAATGGGAGGGGGAGGGGAGGGAGGGGGAAGGAGGAGGAGAGGGAAAGCAAGGGAGAGGGGAAAGGGGAGAGGGGAGAGGGAGGGAGAGGGAGAGAGAGAAGGAGGGGAAAGAGGAGAGGGATGAAGAAGGGAGAGGGGGAGAGAGGGAGGGAAGGAGTGTGAGAGGGAAGGAGGGGAGAGGGAGGGAAGGAGTGGGAGAGGGAGAGGGAGGGAGAGAGAAAGAGGGAGGGATGGAGGGGAGAGAGAAAGAGAGGGAAGGAGGGGAGGGGGAGAGAGGGGGGAGAAGGAAAGTGGGAGGAAGGAAGGAAGGGAAAGAAAAAGAGAAAAGGAGAGAGAGAGAGAAAAAACTCCTAAAAACTCATCCCCCTTCAAAAGAGAAGAGATAGGACTGGCCACTGTCTTATCCCAATATAGATCCAAGTCTTATTTTTCGAAGTTGTACATCCACCTCTTGGCCAATCCCTCATTCTGGTCAAAACCCTTTCGTTGTCCTTAGTCTGAAACGAATCCCAGATTAATAGCCCTGCTGTGTGTAAAGCAGGGTCTCACTCTAATATCCCTGATTATGCTACATTAAATGAATAGCATTGCCAGGTTTATATGTTTAAGGAAAATGAGATACCAAAGAAGCAAGTTAACAAGATCCATTTTCTTCCATTGACTTCTGCTCATGTATTAATGAGGTTCAAAAGGATCTTTTCTTCATGCATCAGATTAATCAGGCCTTCGTTATTCCTAGGAAGCACAAAATATTAATATTTGTATTAATGTGTCACTGGAGCTAAATCTTCCGAGAAAGAAGATATAATACAGCATCCATTATCTTGGTTAAAGGATTGAATTCTTGCTGCTGTTGCTGCTATTATTGTTGTTGTCATTGTTATCTGTGCTGGTTACATACGTGGGACAATCCATATTGTGTGTTGACGTCACTCAGATTCAAGCTGAACCTCTTTGTCAAATGGAAAATAGAATTACTCATCATGACCCCCCCAAAAAATAATTCAAAGTTCATAAATGTTTCGCCTCTGTAATGCTGAATTCTATTTGTTTAAATATAATTCTATTTCTTTAATTATAATTAAACCTCATTCTTCCTCCAAGCATTGTAGCTTGCAGTAAATGAAACAGCAAAAACAAATGAATTCTGAAGAATTCCGAGTTTTAAAATGTAGCCGCTCTGGAGAACGGTGAGGTGTCTTTTACACTGTAATTTTGGTTCTATAATTAATATTATCAGACAAAAAAATAGTCCAATAATAAAGCAATAAAAAGAAAGAAAAAGCATTGGGGGGGGGGGGGACAGAAGGAAGATCCATTTAACAGGTCCCTAAATCTAGCAAGCTTAACTTTTAAATTCCAATCAATCAATTAATATTTATTATGGCCTGAGTCCATCAAAGTTAGAAAGCAATAAAAGACAATTAAACAAAACATTAGGGTACTTAATAAGCCTATATATCTAAAAATAAATATATAATTATAAATTAAAAGAACTTAATTTTTATCCTGCAGAAGTTATCATCTCCTCAATTCTGAGAGCTTCGTAGCAAAATCTGATAATCTTGTGTGCCACAATTCCAATTTAACCTTTGTTGCCTCATCCCATATTTAAGAGGTTCCTATCACATTTTACCGTATTTTTCAGAGTATAAGACACTCCAGAGTATGAGACGCACCTTAGTTTTTGGGGAGGAAAATAAGAAAAAACAATCTGCCTCTGCCTACCAGCATCCATCGGTATTCATCTGGCTAGTGTCCTGTCAGTGTGTGAGAGAGTTGAGGGCTGTTTGGAAACTGAAACACTGTTGCTGTGTGAGCAACAAGGAAGGAGACAGCACAGAATCTGGGCATGGCCATTTAGCTCAACTGTTCTGTACTAAAGCTGTGTGCTGTGCTGATCTCTGGAAACTAAAACTGAAACTGAAACTCCTCTCCTCTGCTTGTGTTTTGCTTGTATTTACTACCACGTTGGAAAACCTGCTTTTGGTATTGTATCTTTACTTCATGTGTTATATTATATATAAAGAGAAGTTATTGAATCCTGCTGAATCAGTTACTTGTGTGTGCTTTCTGGATGTGATTGCTGCTGCAAACTCTGACAGTCCTTGCAGCAAATAGCAAGCAGCCAGGTCAGCTTCAGGTCATTATTGCAGCCTGATTCAGCAGGAACAGCTGATTGGCGGGTGGATTGGCCTCCCGGAATATCACCAATCAGCTGTTCCAGGCTGCAGGGATTGCCACAGACCATCGCCTCCTCTGTACCTCGCATTTTTGACTACATTCAGTGTATAAGACGCACCCAAATTTTCACCCTCTTTTAGGAGGGGGGGAGAAAGTGCATCTTATACTCCGAAAAATACGGTAGTTTTTCATTTTGTTCTTTCAAATTTGTAAGTTTTGTTTGACAGACAATTAAATGCTAATTTGTATCAGCTAAAAGAATCCAGTCTGGTTCATTTCTAGCTGGCTTGGAGTTGCTGCAAAAAAGTAACAAGTAAATATTAGCTTGCATTGTGTTGTAAAGCCAGGAAAAAAATCAACAATGTTGTACCCTTGTTTCAGTGGTGAAATCCAAATATTTTTTACTACCAGTTCTGTAGGCGTGGCTTGGTGGGCATGGTGTGGCTTGGTGGGCATGGCAGGGGAAAGATACTGCAAAATCCCCATTCCCACCCCACTCTGGGGCCAGCCAGAGGTGGTATTTGCCAGTTCTCCAAACTACTCAACTCAACTACTTCCACTACTGGTTCTCCAGAACCTGTCAGAACTTGCTGGATTTCACCCCTGCCTTGTTTTCACCTCTTCCGTGCCAAGGAAACATTCACATTTAGCAAACCTGTCCTGTTGTAATGAAGATGGGAATGCTTTGTTACTAGGCTGCTTTGTTGTGAGAACTGGGTTGGGTTAAGGAAGGGACAAACATGAGTCCTTGAAAAAGAATCGAGAGCTTTACCAAAACTAGACAAATACATTACATTAGGGCATTCTTGATGAGGAGGTGATAAGCAGCCAGGAAAGCCAAGGGAAATCATCAAAACCAGGAGTGCTATTCACTTACCTTCACTAAAGGTAAAGGTTTCCCTCACACATATATGCTAGTCGTTCCCGACTCTAGGGGGGGGGGTGCTCATCTCCGTTTCAAAGCCGAAGAGCCAGCGCTGTCCGAAGACATCTCTGTGGTCATGTGGCCAGATTACTCAACGCCAAAGGCGTATGGAACGCTGTTACCTTCCCACCAAAGGTGGTCCCTATTTTTCTACTTGCATTTTTTACCTGCTTTCGAACTGCTAGGTTGGCAGAAACTGGGACAAGGAACAGGAGCTCGCCCCGTTACGCGGCACTAGGGTTTCGAACCGCTGAACTGCCAACCTTTCGATCGACAAGCTCAATGTCTTAGCCACTGAGCCACCATGTACCTTCACTACCGGTTCGCAAATGTGAGTGCACGCGCTACCTCAGCGCATATGCAGGGTCTTCCATGCATGCGCAGAGCGTCAAAAATGGGATGTGATGACGTCCAGACCACGTGATGATGGCCGTGTGATGATGGCCACTACCAGTTTGCCCGAACTGGATAGAACTGCCTGAATACCACCACTGTTCAAAACCATAAAAAAGCAAAAGTTAGAATAGTTTGGACATGTGATACGACACCCAGAAAAATACACTATATTTCACTTAATCCCCCAAGGAAAGATTGAAGGCAAACAAGGTCCAGGCAAAAGAAGAACATCATGTCTTCAAAACCTAAGGGACTGGTTTGGACAAAACTCATCAGCACTTTTTTCGTGCAGCTCTTGATAAAAATAGGATCGCCAACATGATCGCCAACATCTGATGATGGATATGGGAGGAGGACAAGGACGAGGAGAAGGAGAAGGAGAAGGAGAAGGAGAAGGAGAAGGAGAAGAAGGGCATTCTTCTATATTTAAAAGCTTATTTATTAATTTGATTTATATCCCCCTTTATTATTTTTATAAATAACTCAAGACATACAGGAGTTTCTTGCTCCTCCTCTTTTTCCCCTCAACAATAACCCTGTGAGGTGAGGTGAGCTGAGAGAGAGTGACTGGCCCAAAGTCACTCAGCTGGCTTTCATGCCTAAGGCAGAACTAGAACTCACCATCTCCTAATGACTGGTCGGTCCAAAGTCACCAAGATGGCTTTCATGCTCATGGCAGGACTAGAACTCTCAAATCTCCTGGTTTCTAGGTCAGTGCCTTAACCACTACACCAAACTCGTTCTTTATCAATTCTTTGGCTGATCTACATGATCTATAGAACATAACCAGGACTAAACCGTTGGTGAAACGTCTGAGGTGGCTCGGGAGTTCATGGCTTCCATGACGGCCATGGACCTGACCCAATTAGTTCATGGCCCCACTCATGGGGGGGGCATACTCTGGACATGATTTTTGTCTCTGGCCAGTGGTTGAGTGATCTGGTTATAGGGGGTATAGACATAGAACCCTTGTCATGGTCTGATCACTCGCTCCTTCGCCTAGATCTCCGAACCGCTACACCCCGCCGCAGGGAGGCGGAACCAACTAGATGGGTCCGCCCCAGGCACCTGATGGATCCTGATAGGTTCCAGATGGAGCTTGGGCCGTTTCCTGAGGATCTGGCACACGACTCGGCCGAGGACCTGGTAGCTGCCTGGAATCGGGCAGCTGGTGGAGCCTTGGATCGAGTCGTGCCTTTGCGGCCTCTGACCCGGTACGGATCTCGAGCAGCTCCCTGGTTTACCGAGGAGCTGAGAGAGATGAAGCGCCGGAAAAGACGCCTAGAGAGTGGTTGGAGGGCCAGTCTCGCTGAATCTGATCGAACACTGGTAAGGTCGCATATTAAGACCTACCTAGTGGCGATAAAGGCGGCAAAGTTGAACTACTTTTCCGCATTTATTGCGTCATCAGGGAATCGTCCGGCCGCCCTGTTCAGGGTGACCCGCTCTCTGCTTCACGCGGGAGTGCGGGAGGACCCCTTGGAAGGCAGGGCGGAGGATTTCGGACAATACCTGTATGACAAAATTGCTCAGATTCGGGGGGATTTGGACTCCGACTGGGTAGATCTGGGCGGGGTGACAGGGAATAGTCTTGAGAATGTTATCTGGGAAGAGTTTGACTTTGTGACTCCTGATGATGTGGACAGGATTTTGGGGAGACTTAGTGTGGCCACATGTTTACTGGACCCGTGTCCCTCCTGGTTGGTACTGGCCTCCTGGGAGGTTACACAAGGCTGGCTCCAGGGCATTATCAACGCCTCCTTGAGTGAGGGTCACTTCCCTGCCGCCTTGAAAGAGGCGGTGGTGAGGCCCCTCCTCAAGAAGCCTTCCCTGGACCCAGCAGTATTAGCTAACTATCGTCCTGTCTCCAACCTTCGCTTTATTGCGAAGGTTGTTGAGAGTGTGGTTGCGCAACAGTTTCCACAATTCCTGGAGGAAACATCTTATCTGGATCCGTTCCAGTCGGGTTTCAGGTCTGGGCACAGCACAGAGATGGCATTGGTCGCGTTGGTTGATGATCTCTGGAGGGCTCGGGACAGGGGATGTTCCTCTGTCCTAGCCCTATTAGATCTCTCAGCGGCTTTTGATACCATCGACCATGGTATCATGCTGCACCGGCTGGAAGAGTTGGGGGTGGGGGGCACTGTATTACAGTGGTTCTCCTCCTTTCTCTCCGACCGGTCGCAGTTTGTGTTGACAGGGGGGCAGAGGTCGACCTCGAGGCCTCTCGTTTGTGGAGTGCCGCAGGGGTCGGTCCTCTCGCCCCTTCTGTTCAACATTTATGTGAAGCCGCTGGGTGAGATCATCCGTGGCTTTGGGGTGAGATACCATCAGTACGCTGATGACACCCAGCTGTACATCTCCACCCCAGGCCACCCCAATGATGCCCTCGAAGTGATGTCCCAGTGCCTGGAAGCCGTGCGGATCTGGATGGGGAGAAACAAACTCAAGCTCAACCCGTCCAAGACGGAGTGGCTGTGGTTCCCGGCATCCCGATATAGTCAGTTGACTCCATCACTGACTATCGGGGGCGAGTCTTTAGCCCCTGCAGAAAGGGCTCGCAATCTGGGAGTCCTCCTGGATAGGCAGCTGTCCTTGGAGGAACATCTGACAGCTGTAGCCAGGGGGACCTTTTGTCAGGTTCGCCTGATTCGCCAGTTGTGGCCCTTTCTTGATCGGGATTCCCTGTGCACAGTCACTCACGCCCTTGTCACTTCCCGCCTAGACTACTGTAATGCTCTCTACATGGGGCTCCCCTTGAAGAGCACCCGGAGGCTCCAACTGGTCCAAAATGTGGCCGCGCGGGTAGTGACGGGAGCAGCGTGGCGCTCCCACATAACACCGCTCCTGCGTGAGCTGCACTGGCTTCCGGTGGTCTTCCGGGTGCGCTTCAAGGTGTTGGTGATCACCTTTAAAGCGCTCCATGGCATAGGGCCTAGTTATCTCCGAGACCGCCTGCTGTCACCGATGACCTCCCATCGACCCGTGCGCTCCCACAGAGAGGGCCTCCTCAGGGTGCCATCAGCCAAACAATGTAGGCTGGTGACTCCCAGGGGGAGAGCCTTCTCTGTGGGGGCACCCACCCTCTGGAACCAGTTGCCCCCGGAGATTAGGAGAATTCATGACCTCAGTGCCTTCCGCCGTGCCCTAAAAACACATTTTTTCCAACAAGCCGGGCTGGCTTAAGAAGAAATTTTAAATATTTTTAATATTTTAATTGGTCTGTGAGTTTTAAATTTTGTAGCCAAATTATATATATATTTTAAATGTCTTAATATTTATATTTTATGTTTTTTATGTCTGGCTGTACACCGCCCTGAGTCCTCAGGGAGAAGGGCGGTATATAAATTGGAAATAAAATAAAAAATAAAATAAAAAAATAAATCACAATATATCATTTCTTGTCTTAGGGCCCTTTAAGATGCTCTTAAATCTAAGCACTCCCTAAACATAATTGTTTCTGCTCAATAAAAATATTTCAAAAATTGACAGAAACCAACCTTTTCAATCCACTCTTCATTTTAATTCTAATTCTAGAGCAAGATTTTAAAATGTAGAGACTCTGGCAGATTGTCTCTTAGCTCCTAGAAGCCAGCCATCAAAAGTCTTTAGCAAAAAACATCTATCGGTGACACTCTTCAGAAACCTCACTTAATTATATTTAAAATTAAAGAAAATTCTGTCATAACAACAAAATGATAAAATTATTTGTAAGATCTTTTACATTTCTTTCCCAGATTTTTCTTTAAGCTCAAAAAACTAATTGTTCAATTGTTTTTGTGCGTCTATTGTACGCCACCCAGAGTCACATATGTGAGATGGGTGGCTATATCAATTTAATCAATTAAATGTGAAATAGGATGGTTTTTCTGTCCCTTTCAGAGTGATTGCAACCAGTCACAGATTGATCTCACGTTGCTATTCTTTTCCTTAAGAGTTCAAAGCAGCTGGCCAACAAATTAAATAAAACGCAAGATAACTGTTAAGAATATCCATTCCATGTTCAACACAAATATTAACATGCAAACAGAACAGCAGAAAATCACGATGGCAGTTTCAAAAGAAAAACAAACAAACAAATGAAAGTCCCTGTGGCAAAGTATTAAAGCAGCGACGTCATAACATTTGTTGAGTTATTACACCAGAGGGCAGGACAAGAAGCAATGGGTGAACGCTCATTCAAGAGAGATCCAATCTGGAACTAAGGAGAAATTTCCTAATAGTGAAAACAATTAATCAGTGGAACAGCTTGCCCCCAGAACTTGTGGCTGCCCCATCGCTGGAGGTTTTCAAGAAGAGATTGGACTGCCATTTGTGACTACCTGAGCAGAAGGTTGGACTAGAAGACCTCCAAAGACCTTCCCAACTCTGTTATTCTTCGTTCTGTTTCAGTTGAGATGGCACCATTGCAGTGGTGAAATCCAATTTTTTTTAATACCAGTTCTGTGGGCGTGGCTTGGTGGGCATGGTGTGGCGTGGTGGGCATAGTGGACCTGGCAGGGGAAGGATACTGCAAAATCCCCATTCCCACCCCATTCTGGGGCCAGCCAGAGGTGGTATTTGCTGGTTCTCCGAACTACTCAAAATTTCCACTACCGGTTCTCCTGAACCTGTCAGAACCTGCTGGATTTCAGCCTTGCACCATTGTTATTAACATCTGCTATTCTCTTTTAGCAATTGTGATTTTATTTAATATTTTTAAACAACGGTTGTGTTTATGTATTAACTGTTTTATAGCTCTGTAGTATATTGCCAGAGTCGCTTTTTCATGAGATGGGCAGCGATATGAATTTGATTTAAAAAAAAAAAATTAGGATTTTATTGATTTTCTGTTGTTTACATTTTGTTAGTGCTTAATAAACATCGTGTTGTGTGGGTTATTTAATTCGCTTAACAATACAGATTACATTCTTAATCTCCACCTCTTTTTTCCAACCACTGGTAAAATAAAGTCCATGTTTGATAATATTCTGTGTCTTCTTCCTGTTTAATCTTCTCCGTAAATCTGTCCATTTCTGCACAATCTAATATCTTCCTAATTTTCATCTCGTGGTGTTTCTTCATTTTCCCAATATTGTGCAAATATAATCCTCGCTGTTGTTAAGACATGCAATATTAAATATATACTTGGCCTATCACGTTTTCCTGATTTTCTAATTTATTTATTTTTCCTTAGAACAGCTCAACTTTTAACAGCAAGCGGTTATAGGCTCTTTTCTGTGACAAGAATAACTGCAACAATGGACGCAGCTGTTGCAAAAAAAAATGGGGGAAGAATTTCATTCAGTCCTTTTCTTCCTCTTCCTCTTCCTCTTCCTCCTCTTCTTCTTCTTCTTCTTCTTCTTCTTCTTCTTCTTCTTCTTCTTC
>WNWU01000044.1:6588649-6607532 GCA_012654045.1 Ptyas mucosa
GAGGGAGGGAGGGAGGGAGGGAGGGAGGGAGGGAGGGAAGGATTGAAGGAATTGGGTTTGTGTAGTCTAATGAAGAGAAGAATGAGGGGTGACATGATAGCACTCCTTCAGTATTTGAGGGGCTGCCACAAAGAAGAGGGGGGTCAACCTATTTTCCAAAGCACCAGAAGACAAGACAAAAAACAATGGATGGAAACTAACCAAGTTTGGGTCATCCCTAGTTTTTCTCTTTGTTAAACTAGAGATACCCAATTCCTGCAATCGTTCTTCATACGTTTTAGCCTCCAACTCCCCCAATTGTTTTTGTTGCTCTTCTCTGCACTTTTTCCAAAGTCTGAACATCTTTTCTGAAATGGGGTGACCAAAACTGGGTACAGTATTCCAGGGGTGACCTTACTAAGGCTTTATAAAGTGGTACTAATATTTCACATGATTTTGATTCTATGCCTCTGTTTATACAACCAAGGATCGTGTTAGAAGCATGGCAGAGAATATTAAGGAGCTGGTTCAAATCGTACAGGTTCAACACAGGGGAATGTGAAGCAATTGAAACAGATAACAGATTAACAGAGTTGGAAGGGACCTTGTAGGTCTGTGATGGCGAACCTATGGCACGCGTGCCACAGGTGGCACGCGGAGCCATATCTGTGGGCACGCGAGCGTTGCCCTAGCTCAGCTCCAGCGTGCATACATGTGCTGGCCAGCTGATTTTCGAGCCTTCCAGGCCCACCGGAAGTCAGGAAACGGGCTGTTTCCGGTCTCCGGAGGGCCTCCGGGAGGTGGGGGAGGCCGTTTTCACCCTCCTCGGGCTCCAAGAAAGCCTCTGGAGCCTGGGGAGGGCGAAAAACAGGCCTACCAGGCCCACTGTGCCATCATGTGCCAAAAGTGAGGGTTGCACGGGGAGGGGGGTCGCACGTGCATGCACGTTGGGTGGGGCGCATTGAATTACGGGTGTGGGCACACGTGCGCGTGACACCCCTGCGCTCCCTCTGCTTTTGGCACGCGATGGCAAAAAGGTTAGCCATCACTGTTATAGGTCATCTAGTCCAACTTAACACATTGCTTAACACTTAATCCAAGAGCCTTGGATAGTACAGTGGTCTAAAGCCCTGTTATTAACATCAGCTGCCTGCAATTATTGCAGGTTCGAATCTCACCAAGGCTCAAGGTTGACTCAGCCTTCCATCCTTTCTAAGGTAGGTAAAATGAGGACCCAGATTGTGGGGGCAATAAGCTGACTTTGTAAATATACGAAAGTATGAAGGCTATTGCTTAGCACATTGTAAGCCGCCCTGAGTCTCCGGAGAAGGGCGGCATATAAATCAAATTTTTAAAAAAAAAACCTCGCTCAAGCAGGAGATCCTATACCGTTTCTGACAAATGGCAGTCCAATCTTTTCTTGAAGTCTCAAGAAACTGTTTAGCTTTATGGACGATACTTAGAATGATAGAATCATAGGGCCGGAAGGGACCTTGGAGATCTTCTAGTCCAACCCCCTGCCCAAGGCAGGAGTCCTTGTTCCATCCCAGATAAATGATTGCCCAATCTTTTCTTGGAAATCTTTAGCAGAAGCCTTGAGACAAAAATGGCTTGTCCTGGAGTGACAGGCTTAAGATTTCATGGAGATGAAAAAGACTAGAGAAATTGCCACAACTGCCTTTGGGAAAGAGATATCTCATGTTGCTAAACCGATTGAAAAAGAAAAATACACATGTTTGAAGGGGAAGAGTGATTAATTTGGGGAATGGCAGATGGAGTGGGCAACAGGGTAGCCCTAAGCAAAGAGTTATATTTAGAGCATCAAGTCAGCTAAACAAGTAAAAGTAAAGGATGGAATGGAAAAGAGGCAGGGCTGTTTAATTAATTGTGCAATCTGACAAATGTACTGAAAGCTATTCTGATAAGGAAATAGGCAACGTCAGAATATGCAGCTTGCTTCTTCATCGGTCCAAAGAGCAAAAATGGCGGCAGATGTATATAGAAGCATGGATCATCTAGAACAAGGGTGTCAAACTCAAGGCCTGTGGGCCAGTGGTGCATTGCCCCTGGTTCGGTCCAGTTCTTGTGAACCGGTAGTAAAACCGGCGGGAGGCTCCGCCCACCCACCCGGATGTCATTGTAGACGATCTGCAGAACCTCGATCCCGTTGTGAACCGGGAGTAAAGGTAGGTAGAACCCACCCCTGCTGTGAGCCAGATGCGGCCCATGGGTGCTTAGATTTGGCCTATGGGGCTGCCTTGGAAACAGCAAAGGACTGGCCTGCGGTGCCTCTGCCAGTGAAAACGGAGCTCAAGTGATGTTGAGCTAGCCATGCCTACCCTGGCCACACCCACCTCACCCCCTTCACCCCAAGGTCAAACACAACCCTGATGCAGCCCTCAATGAAATCGAGTTTGACACCCCTGAGTTAGAACAGGGGCGTCCAAACTTGGCAACTTGTGACTTCAACTCCCAGAATTCCCACCCATTCAGGCCTGGCTGAAGAATTCTGGGAACTGAAGTCTCCAAGTCTTAAAATTGCCAAGTCTGGAGACAGATTAACAGATTAACAGGTGAGTTGGAAGGGACCTTAAAGGTCATCTAATCCAACTCCCCGCTCAAGCAGGAGACCCTATACCATTTCTGACAAATGGCAGTCCAATCTTTTCTTTAAAATCACAACTTCTGAAGGCAGCGTCTGTTCCATTTGTTGATTGTTCTCACTGCCAGAAAGTTCCTCTTTATTTCTAGGTTGAATCTCTCCTTGTTCAGTTTCCATCCATTGTTCCTTGTCTGGCTTTCAGATGCTTTGGAAAACAGGTTGACCCCCTCCTCTCTGTGGCAGCCCCTCAAATATTGAAAGACTGCTATCCTGTCTCCCCTGGTCCTTCTCTTCACTAGAGTAGCCAGGCCCAGTTCCTGCATCCATTCATCGTCTGTTTGAGCCTCCAGTCCCCTCATCATCCTGGTTGCTCTTCTCTGCACTTTTTCTAGAGTCTCAACATCTTTTTTATAATGTGGTGATCAAAACTGGATGCAGTTTTCTAGGTGTGGTCTTACTAAGGCTTTATAGAGTGGTATTAGTACCTCCCTTGATCTTGATTTTATCCCTCTGTTAATGCAAGTTAGGATTGCATTGGCTTTTTTAGCTGCCGCTGCACACTGCTGGCTCATATTTAGCTGATGGTCCACTAAGACTCCAAGATCCCCCTCACAGTCACTGCTATTAAGCCTAAGGTGACCAGACATTCCACTTTTGGCGGGACAGTCCCGATTTTCAACAATTTGTCCCGCATCCCGTGGTGTTTTTAAAAAGTTCCGACTGGCGGGAGAACGGGTTTGCTTACCCCGCCCACTCCCAATCTATTGCTGCCTCCTGAGTCCCAGCTGATGCCTAGAGGGGGGGAAAACTGTTTAAATTCTTGCCGCCGGGCTTCAAAGGGCCGCCCTACAGCTGATCAGTGTTAAAAAAAAACAAATGAATAGACTGGTGCCTGCAAAAATAGAAAAAACAGCCCCTTTCAGCATAGGTTAATTATCATAAGTTGATTAGATCGGCCTCCCGGCTCTCAGCTGATTTGCTCTCAGCTGTTTTGGCTAGCTGCAAAGAGTGCACTTTTTTTTTTTCTCCTTGTGCAATTCAAGCTGAAAACGAAAACGAAACTAAAGCAGGTTGTTGGCTTTGCTGTTTGCTTGCAACGTTGGAAAGGCAGATTTCTTTTCTTTTTCCTCATCAAAAAAGGTAGGTGCTACAATGGGAAATTTATGGCAAATGGCAAAAGAGGAGAGTTCAAGATTTTAAAACACAAAAGAAAAAAAGCTCTATTTAACTAGGGAATTGTAATAATTGAGATACTATTAATTGTATATTGTGTTGAAAGCAGAAATGGTTAAGTTGTGGTTTGGAGGAATATATGGGGGAAATTATTTGGTTTATTATTATTGGTAAATATAATTAATTGATTTGTAAGAAATTGGATTGCATGGAAATAATTGGAATATTCATGTTCATATTGATTAATATACAAAAAAGATAGTTATATAATTAATTGATTTATATTAAAATGTTGAATTTGTATTAAACAACTGTAATATTACATAATTAACCAATGTGAGGATGGATACAAAAATAGATGACAATGGGAAGGGGTATAATATAGAATAGAAGGGAAAAATTGAATTTGATTAAGATTAGAGATGGGGATGAAGGGTAATATTGATTTTTTTAAAAAATAGATGAGGAATAAATATGGCCAAAAGGAAATATAGAAATTGTAAATTTAATTGAAATGACTAAACACTGTTTAAATTTGTGAACCAGCCAAATACTCTGTTCAAAGAAAATACCTTGTATGTTTGTATGTGTGTTTCTAATTATTGCTATTTATTCATATTTGTTCTCTTTTATTCTTTAAAGTTTAACAATTCATTCTTTATCTTAATATCTTTATATTTGTTTGGGGTTGGTTTTCTTCCCTTTCATCTTTTTTATTGTACAGCAATCTTTCTCCTCAAACCTACCACCTCTCTCTTTTCTTTCCTTCTTACTTTCTCTTCCCCACCTCTTCTTCTCCTCCCTATTTCCTCTTCCTTTCTTCTTCTCCTCCTCTCTTCCTCCCTCTCTTAACCTCACTCCTCCTCTAATTTCCCTTCCCTTCTTTCATCCCTCTCTATTGCTGTATCCTTTTATGCACGTGGACTACTCAGAGGGCTGAAAAAGTTATTTTTGACTGGTCCTCGCACTTTTGACCAGTCCTCGAACTTACGACTATCCTCACATTTTACCATGGTGAAGAAAAGCAGTTATGAAATGAGTGACACGTTTGTTAAGAATGCTACAATGGGCATAAATGATGACCAGTCATAAGTGCGAAGACTGGTCAAAAGTGCGAGGACCTGTCAGAAATCACTTTTTTCAGCCCTCTGGGTAGTCCTTTTGTGCACATGGACTACTCAGAGGGCTGAAAAAGTTATTTTTGACTGGTCCTCACACTTTTTAACAGTCCTCGAGCTTACGACTGTCCTCACATTTTACGTTTTTGCCATTTTGCCATTTTGCCGTTTTGGTCATAAGTGTGAGGACCAGTCAAAAGTGCAAGGACCTATCAGAAATGTTTTTTTTTCCAGCCCTCTGAGTAGTCCCTATAGAATAAAATAATACTATACATAATTTTTATTTATTTATTATATTTGTAAATTGTACTTATGTTGAAATTTAAAAAAATATATTACAGTACTATTTTTGTGTTCTATGAAAATTTTTGTTGCTCCATATATACCAAATTTTTAATCAAGCCCCCGTCTCCCGTCCCCTCCGTCCCCTCCCCCATCAATGGTATCCCTCTTTACCAATGTTAAAATCTGGTCACCTTAATTAAGCCTGGTTTCCCCCAGTTTATATGTGTGGTTTTGGTTTTTCTTACCTAAGTGTAAGACTTTACTTTTCTCTACATTTCTCTACAGACCTCTGATGTAGAAGGTGAAAAAGAAACTTCAACTTTCAAAATCTCTGTGTTGTTTAACTTTAAGGCTGGAGTGCCAAGAAGTTGAAAGAAAAGATGCTCAGATCAGTTGAAATCCAGGTGTTAGTTCAGGAAAGTAGGCATAATCATTGTATTCCTTTTTTTCATTGGTGCATTTTTTAAAATGCTGAAAAATCTGCCAAAGTAGATGTTCACAACTTTCTTGACATGTGTAGATTTTCTTAATATACACAGCTTTGTACAGAAAATGTCTTGAAAGTATTTTTTTTAATCCAAATACCATTAGGCTTTGTGCTTTCTTTCCTTGTGTGCATGTTTTCTAAATATACTCTCGCTTATTTCAACTCGTTTTTCCCAAATGCTTTGGTGAGTGTGTGTGTGTGTGTGTGTGTGTGTGTGTGTGTTTGTATGATATATATGACTGCCTATCTTAAATAGGCAACGTTGGGCAGCACACAAGGATTAAAAGCATGAAAACCGTAACATGCGATCATCTCACTCACAAAACAAAACACAACACCAGCAGCCAAGCTCACCTAAACATTGTCCCAAAGGTGCTTTTTCCAATTGGACTTCCTTGGGTTTTTTTCCTTGAAAACATTTCGCTTCTCATCCAAGAAGCTTCTTCAGTTCTTCTTCAGCTTCTTGGATGAGAAGCGAAATGTTTTCAAGGGGGGAAAAAAAACCTCAGAAAGTCCAGGTGCCTTTTGAAAAAAGAACCCTTGGGACAACCATGATCTCCACAGATCACCTAAACTCATCTAAACTTCTGACCCAAATAGCTGGAGAAACAACCAGGTTTTCAGTGCGTTATGAAAGAGTTAATTAGAACTGCAGCCTGCCTTCCATGGAGGACCTGTATACTGCACGAATCAAAAAGAGGGCTGGGAAAATATTTACAAACCCCTCACGTCCTGGACATAAACTGTTTCAACTCCTACCCTCAAAACGACACTTTAGAGCACTGCACATCAGAACAACTAGACACAAGGACAATTTTTTCCTGAATGCCATCACTCTTTTAAACAAATAATTCCCTCAACACTGTTAAACTATTCACTAAGTCTGCACTACAATTAATCTTTTCATCGTTCCCACCACCCATCTCCTCCCACTTATGACTGCATGACTGTAACTTCGTTGCTTGTATTCTTACAATTTATATTGATTGTTTCCTAATATGATTTGACTGCTTATTTGTACCCTATGACTATCATTAAGTGCTGTACTTTATGATTCTTGATGAATGTATCTTTTCTTTTTATGTACACTGAGAGCATAAGCACCAAAGACAAATTCCTTGAGTGTCCAATCACACTTGGCCAATAAAGAATTCTATTCTATTCTATTCTATTCTATTCTATTCTATTCTATTCTATTCTATTCTATTCTATTCTATTCTATTCTATTCTATTCCATTCCATTCCATTCCATTCCATTCCATTCCATTCCATTCCATTCCATTCTATTCTATTCTATTCCTCCTTTTCTCTGCATTAATGGCTCCCAGTTATGCTAGAGACCAATCCAGAGTGGAGTTTTATACCTTCAAAGAGAAAATCACCTTGGCTTCTCTATCTAGCAAACTTTGCAGCAGCCAGCCTGCCCCTCCTGTAAACATGGAGTACTATAATAATTAAAGCTGCAATGTTTCCTAAATAACTGGAAGTCAAAATCCTTATAAATCTATTGCAAATCATCCTGTGAGCTATCGACCAGGCCTTATCCATCATTCTTCTTCCCCTGCTTTGTCACATTAAAATAAACTCTGATATTATTTGAAAGCTGTTTGGCAGCTTTCCATACAGTTCTTTTATGCTGCAGAAATTCTGATGGCTGCGAACGTCATAAACTCAGTACTGAAGCCAATGATAGTGCAACTAACAAATCATGCCAGTTGTTATGATGGCTTTGTGCAAAAAAAAAATTTTTTTTTAAAGATTCTATCTTTTTGATGATGATCGATCTGATGATCAAAACCAGTCCAAAAAAGAACATTGACATAATTACATTTCAGGAAGTGTCTTGGATTATACAAGCATTGAAAAGGTGTAGAATTTCATATTTTTATTCTTTTTTTAAAAAAAACTTAATTTATACTGTTGGGAAGCCATCAATGAAAACCTGGCTTGTTTTTCTTGCTATGTCAGGCAAGGCACCTCTTTCCGTCGATTTTTCTCAAAAAAAGTTTCCAACAGTCTGATTTATTCTACGGAGTTGGCCAAGTAGATCTACATTTCCAAGACTTTGCTGAAGCAACATCTATAAAACATGGAGAGAAAACATATTGCTTTATCTCTCAAAAGGGAAATATATCCCTTTTCTGCAGTTTCTTGTAACTCTACCTTGTAATACTGTTCAAGTTCAGATCTTTAAAGATATAATGGATGAATGGAGATGCAGCCTCTGATTTGCAAGACACCATTCTCCGATCCTATTGTAGCAAAAGAGCCGTATTGCAAATAAAGCTTGGATTTGCAGAAATGTGGTGTCACTCCATTCATCTGTTAGTTCATTCGCATGATCTTTCATATGTTTCTTTTTCTTCTTCTTCTTCTTCTTCTTTTTTATTTCTCCCAAATACTGTTACTCAAAGGCTACACACCTGAATGAAATGATCTGTGAAGCTCAACGCGTTCTGCTTATGATTATAAGATTGCACTGAATGTACATTGTAAGTCCACAGAGACGAACCATAATAAGATACGTTTAATTTGACCTCTCCCCTAAGTCCGTCAAGAAAATGTAGTCATCCTATTATTACTTCCTTTCCTGAGCTGAGTCTCAAGGTAGCACTTCTATTTGGGCTTTGCTGAAAGCGGAGTAGCATCACAATTCTCCCAATTCTTTATTTCAATACCAAAGATATGAATGTAAAAGAGATTCATGTGGAGATTGCTAATGGGAAGTTGATTTTTTTCAATCTTTCCAAATCAATTCTGCTGTAGCTTGGGCAGAAATAATGAACCCTGAAAATCCCCCTCTGAATTATTTCTGAGTGATACACCTGAAAAAGAACTTCTGAACTTCAGAAAGTACTTTTGAAAAAAAAAAAAAACTTCCTTGGGGGGACATATGGAATTTTAAAAGCCTTCGTTGGGGAAAATCTATCTAAAGAATATGGCTGACTGAGGAACTCTGGGAGTTGAAATCCACAAGTCTTAAAAGTTGCCAAGTTTGGAAACTCCTGAATTAATTCAGCATTCTAAGGAAAGCAGGAAATCTAGATTTAGAATGCTGTGTTCTTCAAGATGAGAAAGGAAGCTCCTCAAAATACTACCTAGTAATTGATTTTGCTTTCTGCCTCTTCTTCTCAAGGAATGTCCTCTCCTATCTAAAGGTAAAGGTAAAGGTTCCCCTCACACATCTGTGCTAGTCATTCCCAACTCTAGGGGCCGGTGCTCATCTCCGTTTCAAAGCCGAAGAGCCAGAGCTGTCCGAAGATGTCTCTGTGGTCATGTGGCCGGCATGACTAAACGCCAAAGGCACACGGAACACTGTTCCCTTCCCACCAAAGGTGGTCCCTATTTTTCTACTTGCATTTTTTACATGGTTTCGAACTTCCAGGTTGGCAGAAGCTGGGACAAGTAAGGGGAGCTCACCCTGTTACATGGCACTAGGGATTTGAACCGCTGAACTACCGGCCTTTCGATCGACAAGCTCAGCCTCTTAGCCACTGAGCCACCACATCCCTTATATAACTTGAGCTTTAAAAAATTAATTCTGCCCTGTAGAGCAGCAGAGAACTTCTTCCTTCTTCCAGCAGAACCCATTTTATTATTGAAAGGGCGATATCAATGTCCATCTTTTCTTCTCCAGGCTGAACCCACTGATTATATCCCACTTTTCTTTAGAGGATTCCCTAGTTTTTGACTAGTCTCACATTCTGCAAACCTGACTGAAGCTAATTTTTTCTCAGGTCCTGATCCAAAACTGGATTTGGTCTCTTTTTCCATGTAATTGATATTTTTTTTTGCACAGAAGACACAGAAAAGCAAATAAAATTTAGCATTACTATCCATCCATGCCAGCCATTAGAAATTTCCGGTTGATCTGTTGTGGTTGTGGGTTCTGGTTTTAATTTATTTATTTTTTTATTCACAATACAAAAAAGACGTTGAGACTCTAGAACTGTGATGGCGAACCTATGGCACACGTGCTAGAGGTGGCACGCAGCGCCCTCTCTGTGGGCACGTGAGCTGTCGCCCCAGTTCGGCTCCGCTTTGTGTGCGTGCGAGCCTCCCGCTGGCCTTCGGGTCTTTGGGTCTCTGCTCCGCATGCGCAGGGGGTGGGGTGCGTGCATGGGGGCCACGTGTGCATGCGTGGGCGCTGGGGGGCATGCACGGGGGCAAGTGCGGGGTGGCATGCATTGCATTTTTGGGGTTCGCATGGCTGCACATGCATTCGTGCGTATGCGCTCGCTTTGGGCACTTGGTCCGGAAAAGGTTTATTTATTTATTTATTTATTTAGTTAGTTCAATTTATATGCCACCCTCCTCCGAAGACTCAGGGCGGCTTACAATGCACTTATAGCAATAGCCTTCATTCTTTTGTATATACCTGCTTATTGGGGCTTTTGGCCCCCTATAAGCGGTGTTTCTACAAAATCAGCTTATTGCCCCCACAATCCGGGTCCTCAATTTACCTACCTCGGAAGGATGGAAGGATGGGTCAACCTTGAGCCTGGTGAGATTTGAACTCACACTAATTGCAGGCAGTTGGCAGCTAAGTGCTATTTAACAGCACTTAGTCCACTGCACCACTAAGGCTCATTGCTAAAAAGAGGGCAGAGAAGACTAAAAAAGATCCCCTGATACCACTAGACAACATCGCTGGGGCTCGCTATCTTAAAAGAGTGAGGAAAATCCTCAGGGGTTACTCACACCCTGGTCAGCCCTTATTTATTCTCCTTCCATCGGGAAGGAGACATACCTGTAGAGGCATAGGCAGCCACATAAACAGGCTGAAGAACAGTTTTTATCCGTGGGCTGTCAGACTCCTGAATGAAAAATAACTCTACAACAACACAGCACGATTGACTTGTGGGACCGGCGCAACACGCAATAACTTCACATGGTGCAATAGGACTGAGAGTTTGTTAGCAGGACTCCCTGGGATAGGGATTATTATTATTGTTTTGTCTTTCATTGTGAATTGTGTTGGGTTGGGGGGGATGCACGGAGGGAGGCTCAGCCAACCTCATTGTACACATGCTACAGTAAAGATTTACACTGAGGTTTGAATTGAATTAAAGCTGATTGGGGGTCTGGAGGCTAAATCATCTGATGAATGGTTAAGAGAACTAGTAAGGCCACACTTAGAATTCAGCATCCAGTTCTGATCACCGCAAAACAAAAAAGGTTCTGAGGCCTTTGAAAGAGGTCAGAGAAGAGCAACTAAGGATGATAAGGATAAATCATATGAGGAGTGGTTAAGGGAACTAAGGTTTGTCTAGTCTAAGGAAGAGGGGGACTAGGGGATGATATCATAAGGGTCTTCCAGTACTTGAGGTGCTACCACAAAGAAGAGGAAGTCAACCTATTCTCTAAAGCACCTAAGAGCAGGAGAAGAAGCGATGGCTGAAAGTTTGTTAAAGAGAGATCCAATCTAGAACTAAGAAGAAATTTCAAAATAATTAACCAATAGAACAGCTTGCCTCCCAGAGTTATGGGTTCTCCATCCCTGGAGGTTTTTAAAAGTGGACTGGACAACCATTTGATTGGGATGGTATAAGATTCCTGCCTGGAGAAGGAGGTTGATCTAGAACAGGGGTCCTCAAACTTTTTAAACAGGGGGCCAATTCACGGTCCCTCAGACTGTTGCGGGGGGGGAGGCAGACAAGCTGGGTGGGTGTGGCTAGGTGGTCATGTGACTGGGTGGCCATGGTTAGGTGGTCACGTGACTGGGTGGCCATGGCTAGGTGGTCATGTGACTGGGTGGGCATGGCCAATTTAGCAGTCCAAGCAATACATACAAATTAAACTTTAATTTGGTATGCTCCTGGGGGTGGAAAACAGTTAGTGAAGGGATGTGGCTGCCTTGGGGTGTGTAGGAGGGATGTCTGTTTGTTTGTGTGTGTGTGTGTGTGTGTGTGTATATGTGTGTGTGTGTGTCTCCCTCCCGCTCTCTCTCTTTCTCTGGAGGCCGGGGAGGCAAAAAGAAAGGGCCTGTTTTTGGCCTCCAGAGACCTCCACATATCCCGTTTTTGGCCTCCCCTGCCTCTAGAAGGCAGGTGAGGGCCGACAGGTAGGCAGGACGATGTGGGCGGGGCAGCCTCATGGTACTGTGCAGGCCAGATTAATGGCTTCAGTGGGCCGTATCCAGCCCTCAGGCCATAGTCTGAGGACCTCTGATCTAGAAAATCTAAGAAGTCCCCTTCAGCCTTACGAGTCTATAGTTTTAAAGGACACCCCCAACTCCTTAGTTGCAACGAAGAAATGGGCAAATTAATTACTGCTCAAGCTCTTCTCCAGGCTAGTACTACCACAAGTGAATAAAATGAGCTGCATAGTAACCTAGGGGAAATAATTACCTGTTATGAAAACAATTTACAGTCTGGTAGTGAATTGTTCCCAAACAGACTCCTGACATCCCGAATCTCTTCTTCAACCTGGATGAAAACAATTGTCTTTGACTCCTCATCTTGGCTTCCAGAATGGAGTTGACACGCGACATCTCGTCAAAAATTGTTTGGGGTTTTATACAATCTCACTGGTGTATAGGAGCCTTTGTGTTTTTCCTAAGGAAAGGAAAAACAACTCGCAAAATTAAAGGGAGGCGGCGGGATAAATGCTGCATACCATTACAAAGAGCTGCCCAAGATATTTACAAAGGATCAATTTTAAGGCTTATTCTCTTGCTACAATAGAGGAAGTTTTGTTGACCAAACGGTAATGTAGGCAAAAAAAAAACAAGATGGATTTTTAAATTATCTACCTTTGCCTTTGCAACATTTCTGGGCAATTATACTGAGATAATGCCTTCAAATTGCAGGTGGGTTTGGGCTCATAATTGCTGAGTTTCATTTTCAAATTCCCTGCAGGTTATCACAGGACACCCATTGCCAGTCAAGCTAAAGTAGATAGTATACAGTAGCTGGGTTTGTTTGGTTTTTTTTACAAGACAGATACCCAGATTAGTATCATCTTCTATTTTTAAGGAATTGTTTTAATAATAGCCTGCCTGATTTCAATATGGAGCTAATGGTTCAGCCTGCTAATGAATACTAGTGATACATCAAAGAATTCAGCCTGCCAGTCAAACCAATTTCTCCAGTTAGTTCAATCACTCAAGTTCCAGTAAACTGGAAAAGTTTACACCGTCTTTTGAAACTTCAACCCAATAGAAGTCCTGAACATTGGAGTTCTGTTTATCAATCCTTCCACACTGAACCCTTCAGTAAAACAGCAAGCAGAATTCTAATCAATTCTAATCAATCATTAAACAAATAAATCAATAAAGCCTTAGTAAGACCACACCTAGAATACTGCATCCAGTTTTGGTCACCACACTATAGAAAAGATGTTGAGACTCTAGAAAGAGTGCAGAGAAGAGCAACCAGTATGATTAGGGGACTGGAGGCTCAAACATATGAAGAATTGTTGCAGGAACTGGGCCTGGCTAGTCTAGTGAAGAGAAGGACCGGGGGAGACAGGATAGCAGTCTTCCAATATTTGATGGGCTGCCATAGAGAGGAGGGAGGGTCAACCTGTTTTCCAAGGCACCTGAAGGCCAGACAAGGAATAATGAATGGAAACTGAACAAGGAGAGATTCAACCTAAAAATAAGGAGAAATTTCCTGACAGTGAGAACAATCAACCAATGGAACAGAAGTTGCCTTCAGAAGTTGTGGGCGCTTCATCACTGGAAGCTTTCAAGAAGAGACTAGACTGCCATTTGTCAGAAGTGGTGTAGAGTCTCCTGCTTGGATTCGGGTTGGACTAGATGACCTACAAGGTCCCTTCCAACTCTGTTAATCTGTTATTCTGCTTCTTTAGAATTCTGGACTGATCCCAGACTTGTCTTTAAATATCAAAGTGGGAGAGACTTACCTTATTATGCTGTCTAGGGATTGATCAGTATAGAATCCAAACTGAAAAGTGTATATATTTATGTCCCTAATAACACTTAGAAAGTGGAAGACAGGCAGGTAGGCAGGAGAGAGGAGAGAGAGAGAAATACCTCTTCCGGTAGTTTGCTTAGCTACGAGAAAAAGAAAACTGGGCAGATTTTTTTTCCCCCCATGGATAATAGATGACTGATCTAATCATTAACTGGCTCTTACTAAATGGTTATTTAATAGGAGTAGTTATATGTAAATTAGTTACTGTCATCAGAGAAGCCAAAGAAAGTGCCTGCAAGTCTTAAGAGCTGGTGCCTTTCTTCATTCCAGATGAATCCACCTCTCTTGCAGCCTGGCTGAAGTGATACTTCCATTTCTTCAGAGGTAACTCTTGGGGGACACACCTCATCTCTGTTGGCCATTAGTCAAAAATATCAGACCAGCATCCAAGAATAAAATAAGCTGAGAGTGCAGAGAAGAGCAACAAAGATAATAAGAGGTCTGGAGGCTAAACCATATGATAAACGGTTGCAGGAACTGGGTATGTCTAGCTGTCCTCCATCTTCCCTGAGTCGTCACGCTGGGTTGATGTTCAGGTTTCAGGACCCCGGACAGCACCTCAGTATCTGGGGAGCTGGCTGAATTTTTTAGAGAAGATTCAGGTTAATGTCAGGGTTCCAAGTAACACCCCCAACGAAAGAAGACTCTGAGGCTTGAAGTTGCTCGTTTCATTAGAGATCTGCCCACTTACCTGGAAGTGAGAGTGTGGTCCATCTGAAGGAATGTGCAATAAACTGAATGAAAGTAGAGTGTATAGTAAAAGAAGAAGAATGAGGGTTGCAAATAAATAGATGCTAAATTAATGTGAATGTCAGGGTTCCAAGTAACACCCCCAATGAAAGAAAACTCCAAGGCTTGAGTTTCCTCAATGTTACATTTTATTAGGGATGTCATATTGGCACATCTGGGAAAACCCGAATCTGAGAGCTTCCGGCTTTTCCCCACCCAAAGGAAACTCCAAGTCCCTGCCCAGCACCCACATGTCCATCACATGGTCCAATAAAAGCACCGTCCCAACTGGAGATGCCTCCCAATTCCAGCCTTCCAGGTGCAGGGCAAGATGTCCTTGACTCTCTGAGAAAGGAATGTTATTATATCTCCTTGGCTCCCCACAATCCTCCCACCCAGCTTCCCACAATAGTAAATGTGGCAGGCCAGAAGATCCAACCAAAAAGATGGCTTCCAGGCCTGACAGGAGCTTAATGAAGAGAAAGGCTGGGGGTGACATGATAGCAGTCTTCCAGTACTCGAGGGGCTGATCTAGAGAAGAAGGGTTGACCTACACTCCAAACACCTGAGGGCAGGACAAGAAGCAATGGGTGGAAGTTTGTTAAAGAGAGATTCAGTCTAGAACTAAGAAGAAATTTCCTGACAGTGAAAACAATTAATCAATAGAACGGCTTGCCTCCCAGAGTTATGGGTGCTCCATCACTGGAAGTTTTTAAGCAGCAATAGGACAACCATTTGTTTTGAAATGCTATGGGGTTTCCTGCTTGAGCAAGGGTTGGACTAGAAGACCTCCAAGGTCTCTTCCAATTTTGTTATTCTATTATTCTCATCCAAGAAGCTTCTTCAGTTCAGAACTTTCACAGAAAGTTTCAAAGCAAAAAAAAAAAAACCCAACAATGTCTACTTGCCATTTGGAAAAGCACCTTTGGGACCACCATGAGCTGGATAATTTGAGAATCTCCATAGACATTACAAAATGGTATAAGGTTCATGCTTGAGCATGGGGTTGGACTAGAAGACCTCCAAGATCCCTTCCAACCATATTATTCTATGTTCCTCAGAGGTAAGTCTTGATGAACACATCTCACCTCTGTGTTTAGGGCTATTAGTCAAGAATATTAGAACAGCATACAGGAATAAAATGAGTTAAGCTCCACATTTTTTACAATAGAAGAAAGAGAGCCTGTAGAGTAGGTTTACCTGTAATGTGAAGTTGGACGTGTCAGAATAGAGCTGGAAGGAACCTTGGAGGTCTTCTAGTCCAACCTCCTGCTCAAGCCAGTCCATTCCATTCCAGACAAGTGGCTGTCCAGTCTCTTCTTAAAAGCCCCCAGTGTTGGAGCATCTATAACTTCTGAAGGCAAGTCGTTTCACTGGTTAATTGTTCTCGCTGTCAGGAAATTCCTCCTTAGTTCCAGGTTGCTTCTCTCTTTGATTAGTTTCCTTCCATGTCCTGGCCTCTGGTGCTTTGGAAAATAAGTTGACCCTGCCTTCTCTATAAAAAGTATATCTATAATGAATGTGATGAGATCCATTTTTCCCTTATCATGAAAATAAGATACAAACATCTATAACAGAACATAGAATCATAGGGCTGGAAGGGACCTCGGAGGTCTTCTAGTCCAACTCCCTGATCAAGGCAGGAGCCCTTATACCATCCCAATTAAATGGTTCTCAAGTCTAATTTTGAAGACCTCCAGTGATGGAACATCCACAATCCCAGAAAGCAAGCTATTTTGTTGAGTACATCCATACAGTTCTCGCTGTAATGATGATTACATTTCACTGTAATGTCATAATACAAATTAATAATGCAATCATGATTACATTACATTCTTTTTTTTCATGTTTTTATTTGTTTTATTTATATAACATTCAATTTCCATCAAACAGTGTGTGATCTAGGTACAGTTATTTTTAAACAACCATAGTCCACATATTTGTTGTAATATTCATCACCATAATATAATAATATAATAACAATAATACATAGAATAGAATAGAATAGAATAGAATAGAATAGAATAGAATAGAATAGAATAGAATTTTTTATTGGCCAAATGTGATTGGACACACAAGGAATTTGTCTTAATGATAGTCATGGGGTACAAATAAGCAATCAGGAAACAATATCAATATAAATCGTAAGGATACAAGCAACAAAATTATAGTCATACAGTCATAAGTGGAAGGAGATGAGTGGTGGGAACGATGAGAAGATTAATAGTCATCATCTATTAACATCATCTTCTTGAACTCCTCTCCACCTTAGCATTTCCTCTTTTTGTATCTCCTCCTTTACATTACATGTAAATTATGTTATATTCTAATAATAATTTATCACAATACTGATGAATTATTTGGTGTTTTAACACTGGGATCCTGGGAAAAGATCAAAACCAGGAACCTGGTGGAGGGAGCATTGGTCCACCATCTTCCTGTCCTTCTGATGCAGTTGTATTTTTATATCTTCTCCAATTAACAAAGTAGAAGGAACATTTTGGAAAAATTAAGAGAAATGTAAGGGAATTCACAACTAAAACCAATGTTATTTTTAGCATTTTTCAGTTCATGTCTTACTACAGTAAGATAGTTTTCTTTTGCTCCCAGCAAGAAAAAATAATAATGTATAGGCCTTGGCTGATTATCTCTGACTATTCCAATTAATAAATGAAAATATGGTTGATTAATCAACCAATTAAAATTTCATTCCTTGTCTCCCGGCCATTTTGGGATTTGATACAGTTTGATGCTTTTAAAATATATCGTGCTGGGTTCTTTTTCCCCAACATGCTAACAATTATTGTCAAATTTGTCTTTTTTGTTCATCTAACTGGTTGCCCCACTGAATAATTTGGCCCTGCAGATTAAACATATAACATCATAGTTAGGTCCTTCTGTTCTTGTTTTTCTTTTATGAATTTTAAGAAGTACTGTAAAATTCACACTTAAAATTACCAGCCATATTCCCTTGGGTAGTACTTACAAATATTTACAAATATATTTGGAAATTTTAATTTTCCATTCTCTATAATTCCTAGTCTGTAGAGATTCTCAATTATCCAGATCATGGTTTTACCAAAGGTGCTTTTTCAGGAGGCAACTGGACTTTCTTGTTTTGTTTTGTTTTGTTTTGTTTTGTTTTGTTTTGTTTTGTTCTCTTCTCTTCTCTTCTCTTCTCTTCTCTTCTCTTCTCTTCTCTTCTGTTTTTTTAAGAAAAAAATATTATTCCTAGTCTTCTTCAGTATTCATTTGGGTTGAAAAGAAAGATATGAAAACTTACTTTATGAATCTGTGAAAAGTCAAAGAACATAAAATTGAAGCAATGTAGGAAGACTATCTATATAACAAAGCTCTCCTGTCTGTTTGTCTGTTTGTTACTTTCAACTGGGCCAAACAGTGCATCATCTTCTTCTTCTTCTTTTGCCATGTCCGTCATCGGATGTTGGTGATCATGTTGGCAATCCTATTTTTGTCAGCAGCCGTATGAAAAAGTGCTGCTGAGTTTTGTCCAAACCAATCCCTTAGGTTTTGAAGCCATGATATTCTTCTTCTGTCTGGGCCTCATTTGTCTTCAATCTTTCTCTGGAGGATTAAGTGAAGGATGCTGTATTTTTCTGGCTATCGCAGCATATGTCCAAAATATTCTAACTTTAGCTTTTTAATGGCTTTGATGATTTCCCTTGGTTTTCCCAGGCGGCTTATCACCTCCTCATTTGTGATTTTGTTAACCCAGCTTATATGTAACAGCCGCCTGTAAACCCACATTTCAAATGCTTCTAGTTTCTTCAAGTGGTTTTCTGTCAGAGACCAACTCTCTACTCCGTAGAGCAGGATAGAAAAGATGTAACATCTGACAAGCTTGATTTTCAGTTTTAGACTTATATTGTGACTGCAGAAGATCTTTTTCATTTTGGAGAATGCTGTTCGAGCCTTATCTTTATTTCACTGATCATGTCCCAGCTTTTATGTAAATTAAAACCGAGGTATGTGTGCATTAAAACAATGCATCACAATATAAAAAAATTTGAACCAAGATACCTTAAATAGGTTAACTTAACGAATGTATCCAAAATCTGGGATCATGATTCCTTTGGGATTGTAATTTCAACTGTCTTCAGGCCAAGTTGTATTGGCAAAGTCAATGTGATAACCCTATACCATTCTGGACAAATGTCTAACTTGACAATGAAACAACCCTACATCAAAGGACATGATAAGGTCTACAAGGAAATTAATTAGAAAACACAGAACAATCCTAGCAATAATCCTGAGTCAACACCAAGAGAACTTTGGGTTCCTACTAATAAGGAAACCTAAGAATTGAGGATCTGCTCGAGAATGTAGAGTCTCCTGCTTGGGCAGCGGGTTGGGTTAGATGACCTACAACATCCCTTCCAAGTCTGTTATTCTGTTATCATTCTGTTTTTGTTATTGTTATTAATACACCAACCAGTCACCAGCAATTTATATACGAAATAAATCCAGATTATTGATTTAAGGTTCCAACAGCTTGATGGCATCTTCCTTCCTTCCTTCCTTCCTTCCTTCCTTCCTTCCTTCCTTCCTT